>UZAN01040286.1:36235-57707 GCA_900618425.1 Echinostoma caproni
CGTTACAAACATTTTGTGACGAGTAGGCAGGAAGAATGTCCGACGACTGGTGCATGAATGCGGCATTGAAATCATCATGATCCACATCCAGCTTTGACCGTTCTTTCTTCCTTCGAGAGAGAAGTCTTATACCTTGCCACAGGTGCTTGCTGCTTCCAGTCCTTAGAATTCTATCAAAGAATAATCCGTTCAATCTACTTATCTATCTATTTGATAAGCCTGGACAAATACCTAACAGCTGAAGCATAATGAGACTTGTACGCAGGTACCTTTTGTCGTCGCAGCGACTTTAGTAGGGGAGAGTTTATCCTTCCGTTGGACACAGAGACTTTTAACAGGACAGCAGTAATTAAAAATGGCATTGATTGTTTGGACCCATAGGGGTACACATGTGAGCAGAGAAAAAGATGATGAAAACCATAGGGAGGCCTATCTGAGAGATTCATTCAGGAGAGAAACACGTGTAGATGAGAAGTTACGAAAACAAAATCTGATGTGCTCAGTTTGGGAGAAAGATTTGTATGCACTGTTTGAATAATCTTTCGGTCGAACCGGTAGTAAGCAATGGTGACTGGAAGAAATAGAAGCTTTTGGTGCTAAAGAAAAAAAGGGTTGGGTGGTTGGTAATTACTCTGTCCCATATAGAGTTACCTTTTGTGGGAGAGTAACAGAGATCTGTTATACCCAATGATAAAAGTGGATAAGTGCTAGTATGATTGAAGTCACCAAGGATTATGTGCAGGTTAACATTTAAAAGTGGGGCAATAGAAGTCTTGGACGAGTCAAAAAATCACATACGATCAGACTGTGTACAGGAGGGAGCTATATTCAAGTTAGTCAAAATTGTGTGAGCAAAACGGAAAAATCTAGGGTGACACTGTGTAGTTAGGCACTCGATACCCTTTTGAGCAGTACTGATAAACAACATGGGACTTGCCACACCAGGAAACGTTGACATAGGTGGCAACACCCCTTCCGGTTTTCTTCCTCCGGTTTCGCGATCCTGCCGGTAAACTTGAAAACCGTCTATTGACGCTAGAGGGTCATCTATGTCCTTATTCAACCAGGATTCTTGAACACAGACTGTACACGTGTTCTTATGAATTCTCGATCGGAGGACACTAGTTAACTCCTACATTTTGGGAAACAGGGACCGAACGTTGGTGCTGACCAATGACGCGACAGTTATCTTTGACAGAGAAGTGTAATTAAGGTAAACTTACCCTCATGCACGCCTGCGTTTTTGGTCCAGCCTGGACAGCGAGTAAATGGACTCACACAAACCGCTGAACCATCGAAGCATGTCCTGGCACGTTTGAAACGAATAATATCATCCCATGCGCAACGACGGCGCATGATTGTGAGCGAAAAGATGAAAATTCCCACAATGTTACGGAGAGTGTGTAAGTTTAGCGCAGCCAATCGAAGGGAGCGCGTTTAATACAAAACTGTGCCTTATTAGGGCCACCTATGTTTTTCTAGTTGTCTTCCATATTACAGTAAACAACAATTTCCATGCGTATCTCTTGAACACAAAAAGCTTGTTGTTCTTGTGGTGGTTCGATAGTTACATGTAACCTACTCAAATTACTAAACAGGAAAAGAATCCGGAATGAATACAATTGCTTAAAAGTGCAAATTATCAAAACCTCCGATTGCTTTCGTTTTCCATTAATTTATTGACTACTATACACACTTCAGAAAAAACGGTAAACCCAGNAGAAACATGTACCCATTGACGGAGAAAACAACGCTCACCTCAAGGTATGAAACACCAGTTATAGGCATGCTCATCATTTCTACGTATCAGGGTTTTCAAAGATAGACATGTGTGTGATCAAATAAAGGTTATTCATAGAATCAGTCGCAGTTTTTTTCCACGTGTCCTTTTTAACTGGTTTTGGGATAGCAAACAAAATACTAACTCCCGGCAAACCACGTTGTATTTGAATAACATCTATGCTGAGCACCTATTTATCAATATTATGCGGGGTTGATCAAAACAATATTCGTAGTTTGTCCATGCACAGACCAAGGCGATGATGCAAATTGGTTGAGATTAGCCAGGTGCAAATAACACAATACTATTTATGAGCTGATCATGATTCCGAGTGGGTTTTCCGCAAAGGCGGAAATAAATAAAAAACATAAATATCCCTTAAGATTTCTATCCAATAAAATCAAGGCGTTCATGTGAACGAATTCAGCCGCTGTTCTGGACTAAGCTGTGTCACACCCACATTGATCTCAAACAAGATTATGAATAGGTAACTCCAACGTGTAGCATTTAATTATGATCCACGTTTTATGACACTGAATACTGAATTCATGTAATGCGCACACTTTGTATCTTTTGCACAATTCCATCAGCTCAGGTATTCTGTTTGGATGAAAAAATGAAGAAAATCATTGGAGTATCTCGATCCGACTGGTTGACTGTACTTCTTCAGAATAATTTAAACATGTGATCATAATTTATTTTCGGATTTCCGGGCAATTCAGCTAGTTGATAAACCGCAATGCCAGTTCAGTCTACCGGTGGAACCACTATAGAAATTTGAAAAATGGAGTCCTCTTTATCTATTTTATCGAGATAGGAAAAAGAACAGCACCGCGAGATGTTAACATTTCGTTCACTCTCCTCAATCACTGACGTAAAACAAACCGACGCATATATATTATATCGGGTGGGTCAGTTATGGTTAAGGAATGTATGCAGACAATCAAGTATTACTAAATATGAAAGTAGAAGATCAACTCCATGGTACATGGATTGATTGTACCGGACAGTTTTGCGCACACAAAGTCGGGTGATGTAGCAACGCTTCAGTAATCGCCAATTGTTTACCATTGCGATTACGAAATCGAGGGTTTAAAAGCCTAATTGCGGTCACAAAATGTTTTGCAACAGATGACTCTGGATATCTTGTGATCACCTGACCATCAGTTATTGGTTGCGTCATCGATTCCGTCAACCACTTTGTAATATGTTCTACCGTCCACTGTGAGAGCAGATGGTTAGTTATTCCGATGTATGCGTCACGGCGACAGCATGAGAGCTGCTGTGCAGTGTGTCAGAAAGAACCGGTTTGTCAGCCGTATTTAAGTTTGTCCAGATCCATTAGGCAAGTAGAGGCAGTCGATCTGAGTTGAACAGCTGGGATTTTACGGGACAGAGCTAACCTCAACTTATCGCGCACATCATTGTAAATGTGGTTTTTTGGGAGCAGGTTTTATATAGATGGCCCATTTGCTGAAGTTTTGGGTATGATTACATTCTGAAATTGATCTACTGTAAAAGTCTATAAACCTTTTCGAGTAAACGTTCTTCTTCTTCGTTTAATGTATCTGGAGAACAAAATGACATGAAATGTTCAGTTCCTACAGTTTTACATTCTTTCTCTATGGCTTACGATCGTGGGCTTGTGAAGACCCTATTTACTTGATTGAGAAACATTTATTTTTTTTGTTGTTCTTTGGTTGTTTGTACACCGTTTGCTTAGCCTTTGCTATTACTTTCTGAATGAGCAATTTTTTAAGTATTGTTCGTTACAGATCTTTCGATATCAATGATATGATCTCCTCTACTTTACGGCTAATGTTTGTGGAATAAACTACACATATGAGGGCTAACAAGAACAACTACTTTTAGCATTTTTTCGTTTAGAATATGCACAAAAATAACAATAACTGACGCACTGGGTTGGATAGGGGAAATTATAGAAGTTAAAATTGTCAGGTGTTCTATAAAAAAAAACATTTTTCAAATAACTTCTTCCAGTTTTGTCAAAATGAGTGCCTAACCCAAATTCTACTGTTGATTACATCCTGCTGTCAATTCTCATTAGAAAGAACAAACGCTGATGTTTTCTACGCTTCCTTAAAGGACTTTCAACATGCATTATGTTTGGTTGAAAATTTTTTGCAAACGGTTTGCTTTACTGTAAACAACTAAAAGTGAACTAAGTTAGTTCGGCTTTCGTCGGTGAAAATCATCCTTCTGAATTAGAGGTCTATTTCTTCAACCGTTGATTAGTGTACCAAACCTCCTGCCAAGTGATATGGTAGCATGACAACTGTATGCTTGTCGACCATTGTCGTTGGACCATAAACTAGATGATTCTAGCTGACGTTTACTAAATACAGAACTACAAATATCACTGTTTCCTGAAAGAGAAAATATTCTTCATGTCAATGTAAAAGGTATCAAGGCATATCCAGGTATCCAGGCGTTGTCAGAACTCGAAAGAAATGTGATTCTTTTGGGAATGTTAAATAGGCGTGTTATTTTAATCAGCTTCTTGGTTGCAGTCTTTTATATTACACTTGCGTATGGAAGGAGGATAAACGATTCCGTTTTATCTATCAAATAGACATACCTATATTTCTAGAAAACGTGCTGGGGAAAAAATCGTATCCATATGATATCTTTACTTTATTCTACACTTCATTTATATGCTTCTTCTGATCTAACAGTTAAGTACGTTTGTTCAATCAGGAAGCGTATTGAATAATGGCTTCGAAATTGCTAACTCTAATGGTTTTCATAGCTTCGTGGGGCCGATGCTAGGGAAATCTAAACCGCTTATCACTTTGAAGTGATTCGATAAAATATGTTTATCGGGATGATAGATGGTTTGCTATTTTACGGCGAAGGGAACAGTATATTTTTGTCTTATCTCCTGAAATTCGACTGAATCTGATTAATTACTAAAGCGTATTTTAGAAGTAACCAGTGAGTTTCGCTAGTTATTGCTCCTAAATAGGGGAGGTTTACACGCTAGAGATAACTATGTATCAAAGGTCAATTTGCTCTGGATTTTCTATCTTGTGCAGAATCATGACGCAAAGGATCGCTTCAAACCAAATATGTTTCATGAAATGTTCCCCCTTGATTCATGTTCTACGTTATCAGCAGTTCATTCAACGTTTTCGATTGCTCCTTTTTGTTTGATTCTGTATTTGTAAGGAATCACAGTGACCTTGCTTGATAAAAGTGGAAAAAATGCACATTCTTTTATTTTCTTCAGTGTTTGGAAAAATCTCTATTATTTAGAAAAATCTCTGTACACATTAGGAGAAAAGTTTCTCACAGCCCTTATGGGATCACAGGGTCAATTACTTTATTTGCATAATAAATGTCAAGTTTTGCACCGTGCTATCTCCTTCACTTGGAGGAGGATCAAGGGGATGCCTATCTTTTTCACAATTCCTTTGTTATCATTTTATGGAATGCCGTAACAGTAACGATCTCGCATGAGTGGCATTCAGACACAGAAGTAGTACACCAGTTTGTAAACACTATCCCTCCTCCTCCTACAACCAGGCTATGGACATCACTGACATATCATACCGGTTTCAATTACCGACCATTCTGACACTTTATCTGACGGAGAGCAAAAAACGAGGTAATCAAAGTTGGTCTTCGTTCACACGAGTTCTGCAGTGGAAGCACAAACTGGCAATTTTCTTTTACGTGTGCCAAAACCACAGAACCTCCAAATGTCACATTTTTTGTTTGTGAAGTGTATTGTGCAATCGGATAGGGCCTCCAGATATCCGTATAATAATTGACAGAAATTGGATCTAAAATCAATGGAATGTTTGCAATTGAATATATATACTCCCATTTTTTTCGCCAGAAAACATGAAAACTCATTTCTTTTGTGAAACTTCCATTTCCTGGTATGTAAAGTTATTCTGGAAACAATCCGTTTTGTTGGTAAGAAACCCGTACCGGGTGAGATTCCTCCGTTTCGCAAGTTTTACTAAAGTTGTTCCAATGTGCCACTTTAAATCTCAGTGATCATAGTCTGTTCTGATTTTGACATTATTCTTTTCAAATAACCTTTTTGAATGGCTTTACGGTGGTCCCTGACATAATTTTCCCGAATGTAGTGGTCATATATAACAATTACTAACATGAGAATACTGTTCTTCGATAGAACATACTACAGGTTAATAATGTATAAATTGTTACAACCTACTGGCATGTCATGAAATCTTCCTATCGTACGCCAATTTATCTACATGAGGAGAAGAAAACCGAAAAATCTTTCGAACATTCTTTACAAGTTTGTTTGTTCTGCCAACGTTCCTAGCTCATTGAAAAATTTCTCTTTCATGATTTTACTGTTACACAAAACCGCGTGCAAATCAGACTATTGGTCGAAATTTATAAACGGTGCTTCAAAAATGTTTGGCGATCTAATCGTTTGAAAGAAAGTAAACTGGTTCTCGGATCAGGTGTCACGGTCCCATTAGACAGCATGTTCGACTGAGGACCATGGTTCAGAGGGGGCTTTTATTAACCGCTGGAGTATATTGTTTATTGTGAACCGATCCGAATAAACTGAAAGTCATCGAACGGAGTTTGGCACAATAAAAATCAAAAGTAATATCAATTCGGTTTCGTTTACTAAACAAGTGCTTCCGACACCCATAACTAGTCTAATTATAAAAAGGCCCAGATCGATCTTTTAGTTGTCCGCACACAAAAATATAATCAGCAATTAAACATCACAGATCAATCACTCCAATGATTACCTTGGTAGTTAAACCCAGTAGCAATATGAATAACATTTTATCCCGCACACGGGTATAGATGATCCGAAATAATCCTTTTTCCGAGAGTGTTTCTGACTTGAAATAAGGTGTTCACTTGTGGCACGACCTCATTGGAGCATAGGAAACCGGAACTGTTTATGTATGATATGAAATACTCTTAAAAATCACGTGGCGCTTAATAAATAACCACAAAAGACGTTGAAGTAGATCTGGGTTTTAGATCAAAAGTATTATGATACCTCATAATGTGTGTGGGAAACAAATACCTATGATCGGCAAAGACTTCCAACAAACCGTGATTAAATGCTGAATGGAACAGGTATCTCAGCAAAGTATCTATTACCTAAATTTGCTCGAATTTGGCAAATTGCGTAGAACCGGAGTTCCTCAAAACTCCGAAGTCTCTACATTCAATTAATTATGGCAAAGTGGTTGGTTACTCAAATGACGATACTGACTGTCGTTTCAATTATTTGAAATTTGTCCTTGTTTCAACAAGGTGCTTATTGTTGAAACGATAGAAATCTTCTATGTCAACATACTAATTGGATGATTCAAACGGCATTCCTCAATTTGGTGAGGAAACCTCACTATTTGATGTACATGCATTGTTCAAGTCAAACGCTTGACCGCATGCTACTATAAATGACATATTCATGTCGGATGTTGGAGGGAATAGAAAAAGCATGTTATTGTGCTGTAGGGAAGAATTGGTAATGATATACATTATCACCCAAGAGATCAAGTGGAATCTGGATGTTTAAGCTGAAGTAACGTGTCCCTTACAGGGACACGTTAAGTTTCGGTAAATAGTAGGAAGAATAAAATCATAGTCCTAGGGACATGCTGTTTATTCGTGATAACTTTCGTTTGTTTAGGCCTTTATCTCATTTGGTAAGTTATGGAGATGAAGGTCATTACCGATTCAGAGATATCTGAGCACAAGTGCAGCAAACTATAATGATCAAACATTCATAGATGACCATTATTTAACGCACAATTTATATTTAACTTCCATTTCTTATTTCCTTTTTAATTTTACTTCCTTCCATTGAATATACAAAGATGCGACTAATCTAAGGGCTGCCTTTCAACACACAATGGGGGAAGTCAGTCGGTTTGTGGTTGAATTAAAACACATCCCCGTAGTAATAATTTGGTGACGTTACCACCGAGCTACCACCGCCTGGTTCTTTAAACCACGCGTTTTAAGGACGATTCAAAGGAACTGCCTCTTAAACATATTTCACTACAAACCCATTCATCCCCTTTACAACAATATAGATCCCGGAAGCCCACGCTGAAAGTAATATTCGACGTCTACACAAAACCTTACCGTGATTGCCGTATAAAATAATGTCAAATGAGGAACTTTGAGTAGCTGGCCAGATATGATCATGAAGAGCACTCAAACTGCTGAAATCGATAGCAGTGGAGTCAGGCACACAGGATACCGTAGGCTTCAATTGTTTGCTAGCTGCTGCAAACTGTTCCCAACGCTGATCGTGGGGCACTGTTCAGGGTCCTGTATGAAACAATTTAGGAGGACTATTTGGATTTACCATAACCAGGGCAGTCACAAGGTGCGACGTTTTGCCCTGAAAGCAAAAGTGGGAACTACACAATAATAAAATTCTCATGGTAACCATCTATGTGGAAGAATGAATTAGTTTTTGTGTTCCATTATCCTCACTATCCTCATTGGACCGTGTCTCTTCTGTTTTGCTATAATGTGTTGAGCTCCAGTTCAGATCTAATGAAATAGGTCCGGAATCAAATTGGGTTCCGTCAAAGATTTATGTTCCCAATTTGGACTAAGAAGAAAATAATAGGTAGGCCCAACCGCATTATGTGACAAAGCAAACACGGTACTGATGCAATGAGTGCGTTCAAAAATTGCCCTGGCAAAGATTAGGAATTGAATGAGAGCATAGAATTTATGGAAATGTACGGAATCAGATATTGTCGACCATCGTCACAGCGCAAAACATGGTTCGGCAACAGGAAAGTGTTAAGTTAGCCCACGTGTTTTCTCATTCAAGGAATTTTATCTACTTTTGGGTGCATATCGATTACCTCAACAGTTAAAACAGTGCACATTCATTATATATTATGCTGCAATCCACACTGAATCAGATAATAGTCTATACACAGCCTAGTATCGTGGCATGCAATAATTTCAAAATATATTTATTGGTTTTTCAAATAAGTGAGTTGTTTCTCAAATAAGAGAAATAATTTTCGTCACAAGTAATAATTTACCTGAAACCTACTGCTGAGTTTGCATGATGGGAATTTAGTACTTTACTCAAATAGTGAAAAAATACATGGGTGAGATAATGCCCAGTGGTTATTCATGCGTCCATTCCTAACGCCGTGTGCAAAACAACAAATATTGTCCAATCGAAAGAAACTGATACCTCCGTTTGGTTTCACGGTTGGTCGAGCACAAGATCGTTCTCTTCCGTTTGTGTGATGGGCAGAAATTGTACGGTATTGTAGGCTTCTATAACTTTTATCACATGACAATCGAACGAATAAGCGATTTATTCCCATCTTTTTCTGATTTAATTTTGCGAAGTTGTACGTCTCTGATTTTGCTTCGAGGTATACAAGTTTGGGTCGATGAATTTCGGATAAATGAACAAACATAACTGGGATACGACTAACGTAAAGTGCCTCATTCGATAAAAGTAGTTTATTTTATTTTTAATTTACACGTTAATTCTAAATTTGGTTTACTATGACTGACAGTCAGTTTTATCCTGTGGTTATGCATCAACATTTCGTACATTCTTTGCCGACCGGTGAGATAGCATTTTTCATTGTCGTCATCAAACCACACACACAAATAACCTAACTCCCTTTCAAACTGACGAACGTTCATCCCGCGTTCCTCGGAAAACAGCTGGCGCGTTGCTCTCGTTTCGTTCACCTAAGGGGCCAGATGGTGCTGAGTAAACAACCTAATCGAGGAGGAAAAAATCATTTCGAGCCTTCATCTACCAGCTGACGTCAGGCAGCTTATGTTTGGATGTACAAAATAATCTGCTCAAACATGCATCGCTCGCTCGGCACAAATCATCCGACTGGCCCATTCAATTCTGGACCGGTGAAGCGCGTGACACTACCGACCCAAACTATCTTATTGCAATAGTTGCAGTAAAATGCATCAATCCATTTACTTTAAATAGTGAAAGAGAGTTAATAAATGATCTTAGAAGCTGCCATAGATTTAACCGTTTTGCTCATGCCTAGGTTACGTACCGCACACTTTAAGCTACCTTATGTGTTCATCTATTATGTTTAAAGTACTGTTATTCACGTCATAGTTTTTAAAATAAATTGTCTGAACCTTTGAGTAAGAAAATGTGCTACGACTCTATGGTGGAACCAGTGGATTATGACTTGTGTCCAACAAAAGAAAGCATAGCAGATACAAAACAGCTCTTGTAAATTTTGTATCCCATATTCCGTTTGACTGTAAAACCAGCTTTTAAAAAGTTCTGGGATCTGTTACGTAAATCACCCTCGTAATAATCATTGACATTTAACCCTGTGCATACAAATGATTGATTCAAAAAAGCATGAATCGTTAAAAACGAAGTAGTAACGTAAAGAAATTACTTATCGATATATCGCTTCAGGCATTCACATATACAGTTCAACTAGCAAGTAGATTAATACAAGGCCTAAGCTGATGTTGAATGAACCTCTATGTGGAAAATGTTAAGCTGACAACAAGATACAAGGTCACGCTAATTGGATAAGGAAATTCGGGGTAAGATTTTATGAACTAGACACTACATGAAAGGTGTTAATCAAGAATGAATGAATGTTTGAGAAAAGATGAATAACTGAGAAGAGAAGAGAAAGTGTCACATAGGGATATGGTCAATTGTTCCTTTGGTCATGGTAACAGCAGCGCTTGAATCAGATTACGTTGCTTACACAACTCCAGCTTCAGAATCTTATTTACTATGGCTTCCACAGTTGTTGGGTTCTTCTTACTTAATCCTTTGGTGTGTTTCTTAGGTGCGTGAACAAACTTAAATGTGATTTTAGGTTAGGTCGGTTTATATTACCAGACGATCCGTTTAGAATTGAACCATCGTTTTCGTTCAATCTCTTGAACAAAATTTTGCAAACAATCCACTAACTCCACTCTTAAACGTACCACAAAATGCGTAGGTTGCTCAAATCTCACCTCAGTTTCAGTTTTTTACCTGAGTTATTCTGTTGCAAGTGTTCTAACAGAATTTGAGGTAAAATTGCGATCATTTTGCATCACACAATTGCTTTATCACTGTGTTAGACTAAGTGAACTCTGCTGGTTTATTCTGCCTTGTTAATCACTCTGTTAAGGTGAGAGTTATCTCTGTGTCTTGGTCAAAGTAGACTTGACTTAATTCACTTCATCGGTTCATCGGGCTCTCCGATGGCTCCAATGGAATACAATGCCAGTGTGACCTCCAGTCAAGCTAATATTTATGCGGAAGTACACATTTGACGACTTCAATAGAGAGACCAAATAGACATTACTAAATTGTACTCTGGACCGATTCGTTGCCTCTGTACATGTAAATACCTCAGTTCATGCGATCATTAATATGTGGACAGAAACTACAAAATCATAAACCACGAAAGACTGCGATCGAATTCACTCACTTAAAGCATTCGATATCAAGGTAGCGCCAGAGTGGTAAACCAAACATGCTGTTTATACACCTGAGGACGGTGTTTTTTAATAGTGGGTGTCTCGGCCTATAGTAGAATCCTCGTGTTGTTTGTGTTGCAGAATATCCTCAACGCGTCTCTCAACGTGGCATAGTGCTTCATTTTGATCAAGTATTGTGTGATAGATGAAGTCAGTATCCCACGGGTCATTATTGAGGCCATACGCTTGATTTTTTCACTCAGTTTTCTGAAGCCAAATTGGAATGTGCGACTTTGGCCGATAACGCGATTTTCTCCGTTCTGCCGATGTAGATGAGCATGTATTTTAACATTGGAAGGCTAAATCCAATTTAAATTAGCGTGCGAAGATTGCGAATCTTCCACTAAGGTTGTTGGTCATAGTACGGTTGTGGGAACAACGACAGATTAAGCTGTATAATAGCTGCACCAAACTAACGATTATAAGCGTTTGTTAATGAGCCATGTGATATCCTAACCTTTGAAAGATATTTGCGAGGTCACTCTCATCTTATCTGCACCTGGTTTCTTTTACGCCCTACAGTCGAGTTGTCAGGGTTTGAAATGAAGGCGATGCCTATGAATTTCGGTCATGCATTTGAATTTGAACAAAAAATTACGTTTTTACTGTGGATAAATTTTACTATGCACGTTTGCATCAATTTTTCAATTTTTCAACAATTGATGACTCATAATTCCTCCAAAATGAAATCAATTTGTGTTTTGAGGAATGACTTCGAAATTTCAGCGTTTACTCATTCAGTGAGGAGCCGTTACCAACGGTTAAGAAATAGACGTCAAGATTATCGTTATGAGCATCGCGCTGGCTGGGGGTTGCAATAAGCCAAAGTTCACTCAACAGGATGATGATTCCATCCATTTGTTCGAGTAGCATTCACTCGTGCGGAACATCGATGAGTCCAGAATCTGGTGCATCAGAAACAATGCAGCAGTGAGGGAGTCATTGTACTCCAGGAAAATCGGTTATAGCCAGACATTGAGGATGACGTGGTCGGATTGGACTCCTTTGTTGTTATAAGGAGCTACCGGATTGTGCCTCTTCGCTACAGAGGTGGCGCAGTGCTCATTATCGCAAATCGAAGTTGGTGTGACAACACTCGGTTGATATTTGCCTAGTCAACTGGCAAAATGAATTGTAATTTTGTTAGCTGCAAGCCCAGATTTCTCAAGAGACTTTTGTGAATATACACATATATAGCCCGTGATACACTCGCTCCTTACTTGACACTGTTTGCTGTTAATATAGTAACACAATTCACCACTTGTATTGATAAGCGATTGTGCGTTACCGATGGAGAATTTAATCGCTTTCATATCTCGTTTCTGACTACTGTAGGTTTAGTGGACCTTATTAATTTTCCGACCGAAACCAATGTCTATCTTGACGGAATTCATGTAAATGGTTCCAGTACGTTTTATGTTCTTAAACGAGTCCCAATTAGCATAGCTGACCGCTGTATTCTTCTTCTTTACCCCATGATATACCTTAGAACCAACCATTGACTTCATAACCGACCCACCTCTCATACTGTACGGAAAAGAAATTATTCTTCGATGAACTTTTCCAGGCTGCAGAACTTAGTTTCTGCTACAGACTCTTCTATGTTATCCCATGATCAGCTCTCTCTGTCCTGCGAACGTTTTAGTGATTATCTCAATTTCGGCAATGACTAAAGTTACCTTATTGAAACTATTTATATTTGAACCGATAGGTTTACTTCAACCCTCCTTAAGCGACTCCGCCTTGCTAAAGAGACCGTTTACATAACCGGCAGCTGTAACACTGTTAAAGAGCTCTCTGTGCTGATTAGAGGTGAAATGAGAGGACTGAACGGAATGAACGTCTAGACTGTTTTGAGCAATAAAGCTGTCGTGAGATGTGAACAACCTTGCGGAAAATCTGTAGCCCATGCAACAATTTTTGTCCCAACGTCGAGGAAATTGACCGTAAATTCGCTTCCGTACCTGCCTCGAGCTCCCAACAACCGCATTTTCTCATCTATGAGNTCGAACCCTGTTTCTCCGGAAGAGGTACTCCAAATCTTGACGAGAGTCAAGGCTGACTAAACTCATGGTCCCAACTTATAAATACCTCGTTTCTTGAAACCTTGTGAATACCAGCTATGAATTTACACAATATTCCCATTCCTAGTAACTTCAGTGTTTCCAAGTATACTGAGGAGATTGTTCTCGGTTGTCCATCCCTATTTCAGACAGTTTTCGACCTAAAAAGGACAGCCCCAATGAACACCACCAATAGTGTGCGATCCGATCCCTTGTACTTAACATCAATAGGTGAACGGAAGTAACATTTAGTCTTAAAACTAAGCCCTTGTGATGTTTCATTAGTAAATAATTTTCCCCATCTTAGAGTTAACAATCAAGCATTCCCAAATCTGTATCTATTAAATACCTTGGAGTCACCCTAACCCATAACCTGTCATCAGCATTTTCAAAAAAGTTCGAAAACTAATTTTTTATGAATACAAGATCGGAAAACTGGTCGTACCACATAATCTTATGTTTAAATTTATGATTCACTGCATTCTTACATAATGTTTATAATTCTCTCCTATTTTTAACCCTGATCTGAAAGAAAAAGACCACTTTATTTTCGAGATCTCTTAAACGTTTTGGCCGCTATAGTGTAGTTGATAGACTTAGTTTGGTTAATTTTTCTATCTCCTGGCAGCTTGACGCTTGTCACAACTTTATTGAAAGGATAATTCGTTATCAAACGTACTGTCTGCACCAAGATGTCACGAAAACCCTATCGAATGCCCAAACACGCAACAAATATCAACTTTTTGCTGCGCGTTATTCACATATAGACACATTTTAATTCCACGCTCTTCTCGGTTAAAAGGTAATCTTCAGACTGTTCTCACTCACCTCGAGGAAAGGCTTTTGCACTACTTTTTCTCTCTTTCATTGGAAAATAGAATTCCGTATATTCTGTTTTTGTTTTCAATTGCTGTATAAGTAGTAAATTGCTGAAAATGAACTAGTTGGTTGCATAAAACGTTTCTCTATTTGATTGAAGGTATTTTTAATCCCGTGGTGTTTCTCAGTTAGGGTATCTTCTGTGAAAATCAGTTTTTCTCTTTAGATAAACCTTTGGACTAAGCCAACTTTATATCTCATTAAATCAAAGCTGTTAAATTTGAGATGTTTCCCAGTTCATGTGCCTTTTTGGTATAGCGATCTAGCGATTGATCGACATGGAACTTACACTTACAGAAAAACGATATGGTCTTTCATGTTGTTTTGACGCGTTCCTGTTGCACTCGAGTGAAGCTAGTTCATGAGAACAAACATTTTTCTCCGTATTCATTAACATGAGAAGTAATAAACACAGGATCTTCATAACGGCGTTATACACTTAGTTTTGCATTTTAATCTCGCAATTGATATTTAAGATAGTCAATGAAAAAATATGTTCCTAAAAAGAAGTTCACAACTGTTTTAACATTTATCCCTTTTCAGTATGTACTTCTTTAAAGTTCCGAGTGAACCCTGGGAAAAAAGGCATTTGGCAGAAATGTTTTCTTCATTTTGGACACGGAATGGATTGTTTGATTCGACCAAACCCTTTTTTTGCACAATCTTCACGCCTCGGTATGCACACCGTCGGCCAGAAGCAACATTATCTGAGTTCTGCGAACCGGGAGCTTGAAAATGATTTTACTCGTGTATGAATGCCATTCATTTGAATCTATTTGCTCATTTTTGTTATGAGATCAGACAACAAAAGTTAAGATATAAACAGCCACGCACGTATTTATTCGACGCTGTTTTACATTGAGTAAATTTTGACATTTCCTAAGGCCAAGCACATATCTTGTAAACACAGAAGCCGAGAATTAATTATTTCCTCTTGATAGGTTTTCTTGGATTGTTTGAACGTGTTTACGATGGAAGAGATTACATATTGACAAGCTGAGAGTTCACTGTCGTTTTATACTTATCACTCACAAATCAATTACACATCAAGTCTGGGACCTTTATTGGAATGCCAAATTTTGTAACCCACTATAAAATAATGTAATACCTTTGTAAAAATCGAATATATAAATCAAAATATCACAGCAAAAGTATCTGCGTTCGAAATTGTTTTGTCAGTGCAACCGTTTTCATCTCTGCTCAAGTTTTTTCTGACGTTATAGGATTCTCAATCTGCTTTTTTGTTTCGCCCTTGACACTTCCGGAAAATTATAGCATTTTGCAAAACTACTTCCGGTTTATGAACATTATCTCCTCAGTAATATTTCAATTTATTTCTGAAGCGATTGGTGATTTTATCTACCGTTGGTGTTAGCGATCAACCTTAGACCTGCTATTAATAGTTCTTATAAACTATTTGCTGATTGTTTCACAGTTTTACAGTTCGTTAATGAAACATTATTATTTATTTTATTGGAACAATTTTGGTTACACTGATGCGGAATGTTGAAAAGAAACTGGGAATTAACGTATACAAAAATCCGTGCCATAAGTATCTTCACTTCGAGGCGGGAATTGGGACATTCTGGGCATCCATCTGATAGGTAGTTAATGCCGATTCCTGCATTACGTTTTAGTCTTGCGTATCCGGTAGAGACGGACCCAATTGCTTTACCTTGATACAAACCAATCTGATGTCTGTCCAGTGACAACTATTCGTAAGGATTACTTTTTACTTTCTGCATCGGGCAATACAAATGTTAACGGTGTTGGTGTTGGTTGTGTAGTTATAAAATCCGGAAGTGTGATACAGCCCAACGATACGCGCAAACCTGAATCTCTTTCCCAGCTTCGCATTGCATGACAATGCCAAAGATAAATTTGATAGCACCGAACGATTGACCTAGTGGAACGTGAAACAAAATAAATAGCGCTACGATATGATTTATCTGGAAAACGGTTTTTCTCGTGTAACGAGTCAACACGATTCAAATAGAATTTTCTTTTTCAAAGTGTGCGGTATCCTGTTCACATTGCGTATCAATATTTCCTTTAAAACTGTCATTGGGCAGTTCGGTAGGTTCATAGGTTAAGAAATGTCAGTGGTCGGATAAGCGCATGATGTATATTTGTAATAACATGAATTTTAGCTGCTGGACATTTTTCCATATACGTTCAAATAGCTGAACGGTTTCCTTGAACAGAAAACCTACGTTAACCACAATGATTACAGTCGCGATCAGGAATTGCCGGCGGTATTAGCAGCCGCATGCGAAAATAGATCTCCCGGCCTAAGCCTCAGATTAACGTTTGTGTAATCGGTCTAACAGAGGTATATCGCCTAAATTAAACACGTCATTTTTGTACTTGCTTTCTCGTGGCTGAAATGGAAATCCGAGGAGTTATGAAACGTGAAACATGTTCGGTTTTGTAGAATTCTGAAAACAAATGCAAAATTCTTCAGGGGATGAGTAACGTGAGGTTGAGTTTCGATTTCCAGTCTGATTCTTTATGTGTGCCCAAGCATTTCGAGGTAACATCAACGTCACCAAGAGGCATCGCTTGCACTTGTATAATGTTCACCTTAATTTTAAACATAACTTTTGAAATAGTGATAAATGACCAAAGCAGTGAGTTAAGATTTTATGGTACGCATATTGGTGGTGTCTTCAACTGTTTTGAGTTCGAATGAGTGTCAGAAAGAATGCATATTGCTTCGATTACATGGCATGTACTGATTGTTCCTCTGTCTTTTAGATCACCCATGTAATGCACCGATTGAGCTTTGTGATCTCTCACACAAAAATGAATAACAAGATGGTTCAATCTGGACCGAGGATTTGTTTGCACGCAGATAAGTGTTTACGAACTCCTAATATCGCACCCATACTATTTGTATAAACTAAGAAACATTTTATTAGAATGAAAGATACAAATGGAACCCTGACTTATCAGTAGCATATGCGTATACGGTATGCATTACGAGTATGTACAACAGGTGACGTTTACAACCAAACATAAAACATTTCTACGGAGCTCCTAAACTGGTCACTGTATATTATTTTATGCATGTGTTGTTTTTGATGGCAACTAAAGTAAACCATAAAGAACATAAAATGGCAGTCTGCTTTAGGATTGAACAACAAATATTAGATAGCCGAAAATCCTTGCATGATTTCTTTTGAGCTGATTGACTGGAAACAGGTTTGAGTGTACCTTTTTTGATTTGGCATAAATAAATTTCATACAAAAGAATAAAGTTCTGTTTTTGGTTTGTTTTTGTTCTACTTGACTGCATGCGGAAAGTATTTTTTAGATTTTTACCGTGAATACAAACGCACTAATTGATCAAAAATGGTCTTCGGTATTGCGCATTGATTTTAGCCTGGGATACCTAAACATCTACGTCTGTCACTTAGGATGTAAGCATTTCTAGTCNTCTAGTCTGGCTGGAAGCTTAAGTAGATAATATTTGAAATTTAAATGCAACAATATGTCAGTGCTTTATACAGTTGATTCTGTTATGTAAAAGTGCGAATGACCTTATAAATGTTTTTAATTTGATCACGCATCCTCCTAATTTGGCTACTGATTGGTGCAATGTTTGTCATGCGAGAAGGTTTCTGCTATGTATTTTTACCCAAACGATAGATCAAATAAACACTAATCAACTATAAACAAAGGTAAATGTGTTCTAGTTACATTCTTGACAATCTCTTAATTATTGTATTGGAAGTTTTACCAATCGATGGTTAGGTAGCAAGAATGTTGATAACAAAGGAAATCAGATTTCTCAATGGCATCATGTGGCATCTTCAATCTACTCGTGTTTAAGCTTGAACAGAAAATAGCAAAACAGCCTAAAAGTTTCACGCAATAGCCAGATCACAAATCCGTTCTACTTGTGCTCATTACACAGTTCCCAGTTTCAAGAATATTTGTCGTTTGCTTGTAAGTGATTCTTAATTTCCCCCCGTCAATCTTTAGGAACTAGTAATGAGACACTATCTCGTCCGGAGACCAGTTTACGTAAACAACCCCTGGGAAAAACAAAAAGCAGATTGCAAATGTTTAGACAAATATTTTTCACAGAACATTAAAAAAGCATCTCAGGTTTGGCTAGCAGGATTGTAAGCATTATAGCTTGACATTTTTTGCTGTGTAGTCGGTTGTTTGCAAACGCCTGTTTCTCGATAAACGAATAAAATTCCATTGGTTCGCTTAACAGAGTGGATGCTTTTAGAAAAGTTAAGTAGTATGACTGGAAGTTGAAAAAACACTCTAATCAACCTCGACAGGTGGTTCTGACAGATTCGCTTCAATGAACATTCAAATTTTGAGTTACTAATTACAAATTCTACGTGTATTCCTTAACGAAATGTTAGTCGATTGTAGCCAGGAAAACGTTTTCAGGGATACCGTGCCTGCAAATCAGTACTTTGCAATTTCCATTTCGAAATATGCATTATTGTATTCGTATGACCGATGCCTCTTACTTGTCACGAGCCTGCCTTTATTGGTTTACGTAACAGTCAAATTAATAGCACACTCACTGAACGCACATAGATACTCTAAACGCACGAATTACGTTACTTGGAACCACATTCAGCTAAATATTCTTTGCATATATTATTTTGTTTTATCTTTTCACCACTAATTGCGCAATAAACGTCCGTTGTAGAAAGACTGAATTCCATATAATTGCTCCACTTACCTACGAGATTCTGCACGGGTGTTTTGTAGTGAAGTATCAATGCGTCACATCGCATTTTTGGTTTCTCATTTTTTCTTATTGCTAACTTTCGGGCATGGCATCAAATAATAAACTCACGATTTATTCGTTCCGTTCTGCACATTTTGACACAATCAAGTGAATTCTTTCGTGCTTGTGAACAACATAATGGCAACTGTGCAAATAATTGTTTGGAAGATTGAAGATTGTATGTTGGGATTGTGAAAAGTTCAGTAGCCTCGGTAGGATGCGAAACCACGCATGGACACTGTCTATGCTTTTCTTTAGTGCGCGCTTTACCAACTGGGCTACGAGGCCTCGTAGCTCAACATAATGGCAATTGTCGTCCTCTAATAATCGGATACAACGAATAGCATCAATGGTTTCAAATGTAAATACGTTTTGTTCATTGTACTTTGTTTTTTAATGAATTGCTTTCCTAGCAGCAAGCGTTTATACCACAGATCAAAGCAAGTAGACCAGAATACATTCCAAATACTAACGTCATCTCTCCGAAGTATGTGCTCATGTTACACTATTCATAAGAGCCGGAAGAAGAGGATACTAATTCGCTGATTCTTTCATCAATTTCTGAATAAATAAATCCGATCGTTTCTTGTCGTGATTAGGTGCATGAAGGAGTTGTTATTCAACTGTACTGCTGAACACATTTTTATTGCACTGTATTGTGATAAACTCTGCGGCCATAAAGCCTACATTTAACGTAAAATATAGATATCTAAGATCGAGAGAAAAAATAAAAAATAGAGATTTGAATCCCAAAACTAATAACAGAGTCTGTGAAAACATGTACTGTGTTAACTAGTATACGTGCTAGTGAGGGCACCGCAGAGTTACGACATATGTTTATTCGAGAGTGAACACAACGGCATTGGAATCTAGTTGATTTATGGGAACAACAGGAAATCAAATCTGCACGTAGAGGATGTGTGGAGTCTAGGAGAACCTTATGTACAAAGTTTTCACATGCATTCAAATGACGTTCGCACAGGTTATTTACCAACTCCTCCAGTGAGATTGAAGAAATGCGGATAAATATGGTCACTGCAAAGCATTTTAAAATCTTTCTTAAGGAGAATGAAAAAAGTCAGCAGGTGGAAAGTAAAGTAAAACGGGGAAACACAATGGCACAGGAACTCGGAACTGATCGCTCTTGAACTGACGAAGTTTACGGATATGAAAAGAAAATCGTAGAAGCTTACTGGTGATATGTTGAATGTGAGAGTTATACGGAAGATTAGAATCGATAAAAAACCCAGGTATATAATAAAGCTTACTAGGGATACTGGTTCGGAGCCAAGTGATACCGGTTCAGCTGGGAACGATGAGTGCGATAATCTCAAGAGAAATCCGAAACATTTGGAAGGATTAAGAGGTAGGTAATGTGACAGAGAATTGTTGAACGTTTTGGAAGTTGTCAGATTTTTATGAAAGACAAGAAGAATCGAAGATGGTCTGACATAAAACCACATCCTTAACATATTTTAAGAGAGAAGTAGGAACGTTAGCAGACAGGTCACAAACATTCGTGGAAAATCAGTGTGGAGAGAACTACACCTTGAAGTACCCCAGAATTGTTCACCAATGTACAGTACATTGAGTTCCCCGTGGATGTAATTGGCAAGCCAAGCCAATAACTACCTGGAGCAACCGAAGGTATGCAGTTTACGAAGAAAAAGCAAACTAGAAATATAATCCAAAGTAGAACAGATTATGTAGAGTCATTCAATGATTTGGAGGTTTTATATATATATATATATATATATATATATATATATTAGGAAACTGCATCTAGCGTGAATCTGTTTAATTCAGAAGCAAAGTGAATAGGATCATATGGGCATCAAGTGAGGACTGAATGCAGTTAAGAACAACACTTATGCTAGCATACGTCCACTAGACGTTACCGCGACAGGACGGAAGCGTTCGGTTAGAACGTTTGAATTAAAGGATTTAGGACTTGAAGTAATTGTTACTGATTTCCACGAGTTTGGTATGGAGCTGGTTTTCAAGGGATTGTTCAAAGATCCGATTATTTCACTGACAATGTTTTGCTGCATATCACGATAATCCTTTATAACTCCCATTTTCCTTTACAATTTACCTATAAACAACATCTGTCAACACTTGAAGCCGTTGTCCATAATGTTCATTCTGTTGATTCCTTTTCAGACAAAGGTGCCAGCACCAATCGTTTAATTTTTCTTGATTATGCAAACGCCTTTGGATTCCTCAATCGAAGAGCAGTAATTGAACATTTTTCTGAGTGTGGCCTGACACCTAAACAAGGTGCTGACAGATTACTTCTCCCGTAGATCCCAGTTTACTTTACTGAATGGGGCTCAATCGTCTTCCATAAACATTGAAGCTGGCGTTTTCCAGGGTGTTAGTTTGTTCCCTTGATTGTTTTCCGTGTATCGGCAGGATTCCGAATTCCTAGTAACTTCAGTGTTTCCAAGTATACTGAGGAGATTGTTCTCGGTTGTCCATCCC
>UZAN01040287.1:0-14255 GCA_900618425.1 Echinostoma caproni
GATTTCAACTTCTCGAACGGCAATTCAGCAGGAACATTCGGGAACGCTAGATTCATCACCAGGGAATACAGCTCTCGGCCGCCCAAAGTCAAAAGCAGGACCGACTGATTTTGCATTCCTCCTTTCCTGATGCTGCACCACAATTCAAACCGTTCTACCCACTCTTCGATTTCTGATGGGCTTCCATGCAGGTTCAGTGGTTCAATGACAGGAATCTCCATTGCGCGACGCCAAATTGTAATAAGTGGAATAGTATCGAATTTAGGAATACGAGAATCCGTACTGAACTGCTCAGAACTGAATTGACTCCAACCCGAACTGCGGACACCAATGAAATACACGAGGAATTGATAACAGCAAATGCTTATGTTTATTGATAGAATCAGAGCATGTTTTATAGAAGGCAATAGTTCATATGATTGACTGAAGGGCCGTCGTTCAATTACGTAGCCGTTTGCGCCGACGCATCATATGTACTAACTCGGATGTCACGTTCGCCCAGTGTACCATTGGTTGAGCTTTCTGAACGGTGATTGGATGACATGAAACTGTACCTAGTCGTGCATGGATTGCGGTCACGGAAGTCTGGATTACATATATGCAAGCACCGCGATCGGATCCATATAAAAACCAGAAAACAGAGGTTCCGACAAATATGGTGAGTACAAACACGTGCTAAATACTGCAGAACCAACAAAAAGGAACTCATCAACACCGAATGGACAATACTTATTCAACCAATAAACTTCGCCTGTTCATATTACTTAATTCACTTGGTTTCTTCTTGTAACCGCTAGCTCTGTGGCCTTCTTCCTAACTTCCGGTGGTAGGAAAGTTCGGTCGATGATTATGAGTGGTATTATAATCACATACATGAAGGTATTTCGGGTACTACATACAGTCACCTGTGATTGTGAGTTATTAAAGGGCTGTTAAATTGACATTCCACAAGACATGTTAGGAGCATGAACAGGAAGCGCATCATTCACGTGCGGTGTCAGCAGCAGTGAATCTCAAGAGTGAAGGTGTGCTTTGTAGATTTAACAGCAATGAGATCAGTCAGAATTCCCTGCTCGTTTCACGACACAGGTTCGAATTCAGTGTTACACGGATCCTTGTTTAGTGTCGGCTCTCAAATCTTCTACTTCCCTTTTCAATCAGGTTCGATAATTAGGTAATCAAAGTGATTAAATAAATCTGCAGGTGCAATAACAATCTCATGTACTACTCACATCACGAACGGGAACCTATTCAAATAAGTCCGAAATTATATTTTTGGTGGCATCACCCAAACAACTACCTGTTTGATATTGATCCACTGACAAAAGTAGTCCGGTAGAGGAATGTTCAGATACAGACACTGAGATGGCAACCTGTGGAGCATAGGGACGAATTAAGGTGAGCAAAAAAGAACCCGACAAACGGTGCGGTTGGTACACAAAACATAATTCATAGATGAGGAGCCAGAAGGAGCGAATAATGGATAATTCCTCTTTTTGATGTCTCATAAAGATACCCAAATACTTCGGTCGTCACTTCAAGCAGAAGGGAAAACTGTACTAAAAACGATACACTAATAGGGAAATTGCATGGGCAAGTGTGAATTAACAAATGACATTCGAAGCTGTATATGTTGTTTCAGTATCAGTAGGTAACAGTGTTCTATTTTTCCACGCTTCAAAATTACAGCAAGGGTTGCCATTTAAAATGGTCTGAGACGAAAGAAGTGATATTTTGTGCAATCACTTCAGTTCTATCCGGTCGCAAAGTATGACTTAACGTTTTGTTCTAAGAAACATTTTGAGCAGTAAGTCAGGAAGTTGTGAAGATTCATTTCTCTCGGTCGACATACAAACAAATATGTAGAAAAATAGCATTCGGAAAACTGCTATATATACAGGAATACACCATAAGAAGCACGGAAATTCGAGCAACAAACGTCGAATAATGAATGACTAAATCAAAATCACATATGATTGCTATTGACTGCCTGTCCTTCAGACCCCATCTTGACGCACATCTCAGTCCATCCAGTCAAATACACAACCTGGAAACACCAGCTCCGAGTTTCTTCCACGAGTGAGCGCGATTTGAACTCCGGAGTCTCCACATGGAAAACGAATGTGTTACCAACAAGACAAACAGCTAACAAAGGAACTAATTAAAACTACGGAGTCAAGTTTCTTTATGAACCATCAGCTACCCGTTACAATATCGAACGGAAACAAATCACGCTACCGCAAAACCCCAAACCGAAGTTCCCCTGACGGGTTTAGGGTACATCAGCCCAAGCAAACCTGACAGGCTGAATTCTATTCTCATTTTCAAATCGTGGTTACTTGCGACTAATGGTGACACTGAGGTTAGCTTCCTCGAAACAGAGAAAAAAAACATTTTCACATTATTTACAGTACAGATTATCGCAAAACAAAAGTTATGCAACACAGTCCTTCAGTTGTTATGCGAAATCAAGCTCCTCACGATTAACTGAGTGCAGATAAAAGAGATAGGATGACTTACATTGTTTTTAAGTCCCAATCGCCACAGGTGACAAAAGCGAAACTATTTTCCGGTGACAAAAGTTGTTTTTCAATTAAAAAATTATCGAACATCTGGAAAAAGAACGTTTTAAATTTAAATACTGACAGGATATTTTTAGCACACGATCGAGAGATAAAACGAAATTCATCGAACTACAGCTTTCTGGCACGATGTATAGCATACGTCAGATGAAACTACGTATCTCAAGGAGCAAAACCCACATCCAAGATCATTAACAGTGCTTGGTGCCCGTGAAACATCAAATGGGTTAATCCAAAAATTCTCATAATCTAAATATGTCTCAATGTTTAAAAATTGTCTATTTCTCCAAATGAGGTGGATAATGCTAGAATAATCTAGTGCTTCGGGACAGCACCAGCCAGGGAGCTACGCCGCATATTCTCAGCACGATCAATAGGAAACTAGAATTATGGATCCACGAAATTTGCTGCGGTTTACTTGGGAATACTTCTGGCGCCGGAAGAACACGAGCGCAGATTGATCATCACATACTGATCCAATAACCTTTCCTTATAGAGTGAATGGCATAAATGATAGGTATGACTTTCAGCTGACCGTATTTAGCAACTAACTACACGGGACCAGTCAGTTCAGATGAAGTCCCCGTTGTTACATGCATTTCAGGCCTTCTACATAGATGTTGTGTCTTAACTATGGGTAGACTTGTCGCCTGCAGAAACTGCCATGAAAAGGATAAGATAATGTTATCCGAGCATGACCATCGAGGGGAGATTCTTTTCAGACATCGACAACGAGTAAGTTTTACTTAACATTAGACCAATAACAATGTCCAAATCCCTTACAACTGTCAGGTACATTTGCATAGGGTTCTGATAGAATGAACTGTACCTGTATATCTTCTGTGTTCATCATGGTTTCACGTTATTTAGCTGATTGACTGTTCAAATCAGAGTTCCTGTTACCCCAGTAAAACACCCAGCATTATCCTTTATCAAAATGAGCATTTCATGAAAGCGCAATAAAATTGAACCTTGGAGGCGATCAGTACAGTTGTCGATGAATTACCTTCAAAACATCTGGTAGGCACGGTTGATCGTCCACCATACTCTGAGTGATCCCAGTTAACTAAAAAGAGAAAATGCATGAGAATGAATGAGGACTGCTAACCATCCATAATAGGGGCAATTTGACGAGACGCAACTATCTCACAATACTGCAACCGGTAGGAAAATTTATCTCAGAATAACTATTGCAAAACTGTTTCGGAAGCAAACGGATAGTACGGAATGCACCGTGGAATAGACGCATCTAATTGTGTGCAATGGGTGTGAAATCAGATAATGAGTTGCACCACATGAATATCAGACACTACTTCAACAAAGAGTAAACTTTTCCGGCTCTTCAAAGAGCATAACATGGAAGACTAAAAGCCTGATCCGTGGGCTCAAAATCCTATCTTGGCTGAACTGGTTATATGAAATAGTGATGACAATGGAGCCAGATACACACCTGTCCAAGTCCACGCAGTTTAATTCTTGTTCAATTTTAAAAACAATACTTCGTTTGTTTCTTATGGTCAGTGTAAAATTCCACTAAAGGCGCAACCGTCCTTCTGGTTTCCTTGAACAATGCCTACTTACTGATCTACCTTCTGAAAACACTGGTAACGGATGTGCAATCTACATCGATAATTTGTATGAAGTAACCTTGTAAATGTGCTTGTACAGTCGGGATCACAGCATAAAAATAATTCATTTAGCTTTCGTTAAAATATTTGTAAAAGAATCGGTCTTTTAAGCTTGCTTCCTAAGGTCTTTAACCTTCACTTAGGGTTATTTTCTTTCAAGTGTGTTTTCTATCGCTGTAACCAAATTGTGACCACGAAAATGTGCTAACAACTGGCAATACTATTTGCAGTCAGCAACTCAAACGTTGCTTTTTCCGAAGGTGAAGTTGAGCAAAATGGCGGTGTATTCAGAATGAAGGATATCTGTATAGAAATAACATCGGATACAGGAAATCCCAAATGAAATACCTGAACTCCGGGGGCCAACCATTAAANACACACCATGAGGACACCCTGAAACGTGGATGTCTCTTTCAAAATTTTGAATAACAGTAAACCGAAACATTAGGTTCCATAACAGGTGAAAAATACCGGATTCAGACACCTCATTTTGTTTATTCATTTACGTATTCCTGTGTAACACTGTAGATAGGCCGCTTTGCCAGGCG
Source organism: Echinostoma caproni (assembly GCA_900618425.1). NCBI lineage: Eukaryota > Metazoa > Platyhelminthes > Trematoda > Plagiorchiida > Echinostomatidae > Echinostoma > Echinostoma caproni. Next base: position 4,759 of record UZAN01040287.1, read on the forward strand.
TTTGTCCAAAAGGATCCACGAGCACCACCCCGCATGGTTAAATACAGGAGCGATTAGGTTATTCACTAGTGCAATAATTTCACACGTAGTTGAAACACAAGTTATAAAATACAAAATACAATAAATGAATCACGCTGTGAATGTGACCAAAGCATTCAGCCCAGTGTATAGCGTTCGTGGTTGACTATCGATGCAGGTTTGATTTCGTGTGCTTTGCACAGCGGAAATGGTAGGAATTCGTTTACATAACCCACCTCTGTGTGCCCCAAACCAATTCGAGTTAATATCTCCGCCACAAGAAGACAGTGGGCAGGAAGTCCTCACAGAAACCATTAGAGACACTTGGTCGTTTGGGAGCATTTCTAGAGGAGTTTGGGCTGAATGGAAATTTCGGAGTCTGCGACACCTGCTACCGACCATACTGAGGCATTTGGAGGCATAACAGGACTCAAACCAAGCGCAATTTCGATGATCTAGATAGAGTAGTGAAATATTGATGTGGTTTCCAGAATGATGATGATGATGACCAACCGTCGAGAATATTGGGGTGTAAATCAATTGCCTAAGCTTAGAAGTATCACTAGTGTGCTTTCTTGGAAAAAGCTTATCCAGTTCTATATTCAGCACGCCAAATAATAATTTGCTTCTTCGGAAATCATGTACAGGTATTACTCTCTTACTGAAGTGCGAACTGAACTGTTAGAGCGTTCGTTGATCAACTCCCTTTCTCTCTCACCTACACTTTTTAGGCCAAAAGAATGTTCGTAAAAAAGAATAAAAGGAAGGTAGTAAGTAGAGGATATTTGAGATGCTTAATTGCATGGGTGCATCTCCCGAGGTGCACAGGAACGATGACCAGTCACAATCTAAGACACCCACCCCGGACCATACTGAGGCTTTCGCACGGAATGATAAATCGGGCACAATGATTCATAGACCTACGACTGCTTGTTAGTTTCGAAATGATTAAAAGTTCCACTAACTCAGAATGAATGGAGTATGCCAGGAATCTTTATGAATCAAATGGTGACAGCCGAAGAGGCTATGCAGTGCAAGGTCACACAGGTAAATAGTGAATCATTAGGACTGACGCTTTAATGCGCACAGTCAAGCCAATATCAGTATAAAAATGATAAATTTTCGTGATGCCACAGTCGGTAAGGACCGAAATACAAAATGAACACACCCACATCATACCTGAGTACAGAAGTCCGTCAGATCCGGATGAACTGTAGGCTGAACATACTGATGAAAGATAGATTCAAATGAGAGGTTTTGACTGTTCAGCTGAATGACGGGGAACTCGATAATTTCCTGCGAGGACCGTGGTTGGATGATATAGTTGGACAACACAAAAAAGGGACAACGTTTCTTAAAAGCATATGGAGGAAGTTGGGTTAAACGAAGGCATGTACCAGGAAATCCATCCATCCATGATAACTGATATCATGATACCCTGCTAACCGGTACGGAATCATCGGGATAAAATGTATACAGAATGATACAAGAAGTAACATAGGTTACCAGACAAGAGTTCAGGTTGGTCTCGATTGAGGAACATGAAGTAAAACTATCAATTTTATTTATCTCCTGGGGTGATATCACTCTGGGCTACTTAAATGCACTTCAAACGGTCAACATTTTGAAACAAATGGCGAGTGTTCTTATTGGGGATGTTTGTTACATACAGCTCAGAGACATGCACATATTACGCTATTTCTACATGGTCTATCAGTTAAATACTATTGAAGTAATGCAAATAGGAATAGTACTGAATGTAGAAATGCGAGAACCAGTAATGTACTGCTCATAGCTGGATTGGCTCCAACCCGAACTGCGGACACCAATGAAATACACGAGGAATTGATAACAGCAAATGCTTATGTTTATTGATAGAATCAGAACATGTTTTATAGAAGGCAATAGTTCATATGATTGACTGAAGGGCCGTCGTCCAATTATGTAGCCGTTTGCGCCGACGCATCATATGTACTAACTCGGATGTCACGTTCGCCTAGGTCCCGTGCAACGGTACTTAAGGATCCTTCTAAACATCACACGGCATCGATACATACATGAAAAACTTCGGTTTTGAAAGATCATCTGCAAGCTTCATTTAACGTAAACGCTCAGTTTATCAGACCACCAAGCACTTAGGAAGATCCAGTGATGCACAGGCTTAAGTCTAGTCGAGACTTGGGACCCGGACTCTTCGGATGACATGTGTCCCCACTGTATCCACCAGAACTGATGAACTTCGAGGATCATTGAGAATCAGAATGATGCTTGTTCCACAGCATTAGTCACTGTGAAGCAAATCGTAAAACGAGAGCGAAATACACGGCTATACTGATCCCCTTCATGGAGCAGAAAAAACATTGTGTGCGTTACGTACCGCAGGTTTAAAGCCTCGTCCCTTGTCACAAGTTGCTTCGAAATCCAAAACGAGGAAATACTTAAAGCGCTGTACTGGTCGACCCACTTTAGTCGCGACAGATCCGAACATTTCTACAAAACAAAACAATGGAAGAAATGTTTTGGCGCCGCGGTAGTAACGGTTAAATTATCAGGACGATGAACAGAACTTATTTTGATAGGACAATGAAAAGTAACACAAAAACCCAGTCAACTAAAACAAGGAAATAACGAATGTACAACAGTCGATCAGTGATTTACTCGTGCAGGGAACTAAATTTTAATGACAAACCCTGAGGCAATCTAAATGAATTCGATAGATTCTGGCCACAAGAAAAGCCAAGTATTCAATAGGGGTCAGCAACAAAAATAACAAACACATGGCACTAGGGAAGAAGAACAAACAGGTGGGTAAACCGATTCCGCATTCCGGTGAGTTATATTTGCAAAAAAAAAACACCAACTTGCCCACCAGTTTATTGATACAAAGCGATATTTTTAGATGTTGGTTGCAAGACTACATTAGTGTCTTATCTGGAGTATGCAGACGAATTTCTACTGCAACCTCCTCCGACTGATTTGAATGATACTGTTACGATGTTCCATATGCGTTTTACATCTTTAAGGTGCAAAAAGATGCTGTAGGAATGGGTTGATTCTGCTCCCAAACTCACCCTTACTGGGAAATTAATACACAAAGGAGACCAATTGGGCCTCCTGCGTAACTATACCTTACTTCGAGGACGCATCACAGATGAGGTTCTGGCACACCCGGAAGGCTTGGTTGGCGTTTGCAAACTTGAGAAGTCTGTGGCGCCTGTACAAGTGGTCGGGTGTATTTTGAAGAAGTTGGGTCATGCTGCTGTAGTGTTAAGACTCGGTGGCTACGGGAACAGGATAAAGATAAATTGTTGGTGTTGGAACAACGCATTGTACAAGTTTGGCGAGGTAACCGGACGGGCAGTGCTGAGGTTAAGCGTAGAGTTTTAGGTAGCGGTCGCTCACTGGAGTAAGTGCTTGATCCCCATAGATTAATTTGGCTGAGGCTTGTGCTACTCATGCTAAGAAACAGATTTACTTGGGGTGTGTTATTTGCCGAGGCAAATAACAGGCGAAAGAATCAAGAGGGGTTTAACTAATACTAGGCATGACGGTATAGAAACCCTGATTTACACATGTAGGCTTCTTGGATAGGGACATTGGGATCTTTGTATACAATGGGTAGGGACACTGAATGATATATCTGTGTCGTAAACAGTATTTGCGTATGAACACTGCTTCCAACAGTCAGGTGTTTCCTAGGGTCCTTCATTTAACTAAGTAGCCCAAAGACAGCAATGAAAACAGTTTCGGGAAGGTTCATCGTATTTCGTTCTGTAGATAGAAAATGAGATTGCATCAGGCTGGATTATCTGAATAGCAAGAGTATCACAAAACGAACGATGACACAATACACTGAGCATTGACCTCAGATCAATGAATAGACGCATCATCTACTCTGTTATTCGTCAGCTCGTTGGATTGATAAATTGTGTTCACAGACAAGAACTCAACGGAACACAGCACGGATTACCAGGTGATCAATGCACAGGACATCGTAACGTCATTAGGGTGGTTTACATCGGTTGCAGAACCCGCAACATTAGTCTAGTGCGTATAATTGCTACCGTTCATATTCAGCATCAAAATTTCCCCCGCACACCAATATACAAAATGGAGGCAACAGGCATTTGCGAATAACTTCCGTTTTGAAGCTGGTGTTGATCCAGCATCCTAAACGACTGGTGGTATCACACTCCAAAATATGAACAAAACATCAATTTGAAGGATAACCATTGACTTTTCTTGTTGTTTTCAAATGGTTAACATGAATATCCTTTAGAAGACAAGCACTCATAGTTAGCGATACAACCACTTCTGGGAAGGTCGAAAATTAAGTTCACCTTATTAAGCTTTCGAAATTAAAGTTCAGAAAATTCACCAGACGAAAGAATATTAGATTGATAAACATACGTTACACCTAAGCAACGACAGGGAGAGTGACTCAATTTGTAAACACCAGATTCACAACCTCCTATAAGGGAGAAACCTGAACTTCACCTACAAGCACCACAAAGGAAGTTTAAGACAAACAATACTAATTAGTCGAATATTTTTTCTACCGTGTAATACAACGTTTATCGTGTTGCGGCTTTCTCTGGTTCACTATTCTGAGACCGATGACTTTAATTACTGGTTCCAATAACAGCAAAATAAGAACGGGTAGTTACGAGTCCACCTGATCTACTATTCAATACACTGAATTATGTGGTGAAATATGTCCGCCTATATTGAATTGTCCATTCTTCCCAAAGAGTGAATGAATCGTTTGACTTGTAGAGAATTACCAACCAGCTTAGTTGACCTGCGGTTGTGGTGGCGCAATAGTTCAGTTGCTGTCACCGGTGTGTTTTGTACCCTATGTTTACGAGGTCTGAACCCCGCTATCGCCACCCATTTTTGGTGGTAGACAGCTTTGCTGTCGTTGCTTTAAACACCGTGCCTAATCCAGTGGGACCTTATGTGGTTCTTCACTCCAAGTCCCCGCGCTGAGAATGCCGGTTTCCAACACTAAATAGCTGGTGTATGCGAATGCGTCTGCCAGTACAGGTACCTACCACCAAATTTGAATGGCGGTGGCGCGTTTTGAACCCCGTAACCATAGGGTACAAAGCACACCGGTGACAGCTACTAAACCACTGCTCTACTGCCCCAGGGCAAATGAGCTAACTTGTAATTCTCTACAAATCGAACCATTTATTCATTCACTTCAATCTTAAGGGAGAATGGACGATTTGTCTAGGTAACTTACATCCTAAAATTGACGAAACGCTCATAGGGAATATCATACAAAAAAACGCGCAAGGCACAGGCCCCACAGCGCGAGTGAAAATATAATCAAGAAAGTGAATTGGTTTTATGCATATTTGCAAGGCAACAATAATATTAAGGCCGGAGTGGTGCCTTGGAGATAAAACAAACACACTTAACCTTCTTTAAGAGCACAACATATCGGCAGCCGGTGCATATGGGTGATGTTGAGGCCGCTGCACCATGCTTAGATATACGGACGAGTATCGAACTATCAGTCCTTAGACAGCTTCCGTCGCTAAAACGGAACAAAACTGCAGGACCGGATGAAATACATCCTGACACCGGAAGGAAATTTGGTGTATAAATTGGCCAGTTTATTTTCTGAATCTCTAGGATGAGGAGTGTTACTAGGGGAATGGTGGAGGACTACTACACAAGTCCAGAGCAAGGCAGATCACTGCCGGTTAGTTACTTCGACATCCGTCCAGGGTGAGTGTTCGGAACGGACTATCAGGAGGTAAATGTATAGGCCTCTGAAGACTGACAATTTGTTAGCACCGACCCAATGTGGGTTAACTGGGAAAGGCCCTGCCTGCCTAATCTAAAAGGGTTTTTGAATGGGATCACTAGAAAGTCGTCAGGTGTAAGTTTACTATGCTCGTTTCTGTAAAGCCTTTGATTCTGTTAGCCGCAAGTTGCTGGTTCGCAATGGGTACGGGAAACTGGTTGGTTCCATTTATCAGCCACTGCACCTGCTGTGAAAGTAACCGATTTCAAGAGTGAAACAGAACTGGTCACTAACGGAGTTCCCCAAGTTTCAGTACTGGCACCTCTATTCTTTTCTATTTTAATCAACCGCTTGGCACAGGATCTCCAAAATCCCTTTTTTATGTTTGTGGGCGACGGACAGATAGCCTGAGCGAATCTAGAGCACGACGTGGAGATATTTCCACAATAGTCGATTCAATGGGAACAGCCACTAAACATCGAAATGTATCAATTTTAAGCAGCAAGAGTTGGCACAACCACAGACAGGCTGTTAACGCCGCAGCATGCAGCGCTGGTGAGGGATTTATTCTCACTAAAAAAATTCAAGCCGGATGCACGATGTCTGAAGGAATCAAAAACCACGTGGCAAACTTCTCAGGTTTTGTGCCACAATTACCTGTTGAAACCCAAGGATTTAGATTCCTTTATATAAGACCACTATTTGCCCATACTTAGAATATTGCATACCGGCATGGATGTCATACTCTAGACAGGATACATTTTGCTTGGAGAAGGTACAACCTTCAGCTACTCCGATGACTGCTGAACAGAGGGAAATAAGCTATGAACAGCTACTAAAAGCTCTTTTCACTGTAATGCAAATGTTTTAGAGGAGATCTGATAAAGCTTTTAAAATATTTCATTAGTCCCTCAGAACACATCGAGAACAACAGCGTGGCATACAAGCACGTTATTTGTAATCAGGCCATTAAATAACGTTAAATATGACTAACATCAAGAACAAAGAGGGACTAAGAGATCCGAGTACTACAGGTTCAGCTCTGGCTTTTAAAGTAAGTAAGAATACCTATTTGGATTTCGCTTGCTACCGGTCACAGCTCTAGGCTCCAACCAAATCACGCTGGGCTTGGAGTTACGAGCAAATTCTTCATATCTCTGTAGAACAGGTTATGCGCACAAATAGTCAACTGCGCCAGTGTTGGAACCTTCAAAGTAGAACGAAATTCATGTTGGTCGGCAATGTCCCTTTAGGTTGACATGTAGGCTAAAGGTATAGTCAGTGGAATTTATTGTAGCGTGCAAGGCTAACACGGGATGTTGTTTTTCTAAAGGTGCTAATTAAAGTCTATTGGTATGCTGTACTCCTTAACACGGCAACGCTTCCGAAACTATAGGGTCCCTCAACGTTGAGGACATCTTTTTATTTCCTGTCCTTCGGTATACATGGAGAATACTTTAAATTCCTCGAAAATGGGTCGGATTGGAAAGGTCACAAGGAATAAATACTTGATACAGTGTTAAAAACCAAGAATACCGTGAACAACACAAAGAACTGAGTGCTCAATCGCTCAGGGCCATAATTCGTCTCGTGAAAACTAGACTGGACTAGATCTTACAGAGGGGTAATCAAAAAGTTGGTTACATTGTCAGAAAACAAGCTTATTCGCAAAATTATTCATTTGTTTCGCGGGTCAATTTGACACGTGTCAACACAGAGTGAAAACCTCTGGGCAACTGATGGAAATTAAGTACGAAGGTGTGACCAGAGAGGGGAATGGTGATAACCACAGGCTCCTAACTCAGGTTTAGTAACGTCTTCGAAATACGAACAAAGTAAAGGGGGCTAAGCTTCATATCTGTAATGACCCCAATGTGATCATGAGAACGGACAGCAAACAACCTAGTGATGGATCAAGTTAGGTTGAACTAAACTGAGTTTGATATCAAGACAATCGACAGCGAAGCAGCTTACCACCAAGCGGAGTTAGTAGTGTTCGGATCAACGGTACACAAAAATCGCCGTCGAGGTGAAGTATGAAGTTAATAGCAGTTTAGACACCGTTAGTCGCGACATTTGTCTTCTTTCTGTTTAATGAAATAGATATAGGAAACTCAATGCTTTAAACCGTTAGTTGCCTCAGGAAGAACAGAATGTGCGATAGCTCTGACCATTAAACAAATCGAAGCTGCTATTTTTCGCTGAGCTGATTTTTTAGTCACCACATTACCTATAATTGGCGGGAAAACGCACCAAATCTTCCGTGAGTTTTGATTGTTACGTTTAGGTAACTTCGAGATCACCAAGCGTGAATACGAGGTTAAAAAACGACAGAAAAATAAACAACTATTACATTCGATAAGGAAAGACAGCTGCAACCTTCTAACAGATTAGAAATAACGATCGCTCAGTAGTTTGCGGTCAGTTCGGGGTTTAGCGTGACCGACGACGGACTCTGCAGGAAGAAACTCGTATTTATGTTTCCGGAAAAGACACAAAACCGAAGGAGAGATTCATCATTCTTGGTCTTCAGTGAAGCAGGCGTTCAAGCTGACGAATGCATTATATTACGCATATCCGGGTGGTGGGAGTGTAAGGACCAATCGGCATACATTGGTAATTGAAAATGGTTTGAAAAGGAAAAAAGGGAAATAAATGCAAACCAAGAAAAATTTGACCAACTGTGCGTGGAGCGTTAGAATGAACAAAAAGAGAAGGGGAGAGAGCTGTACATGGTGATCACATTCCATTCTGTGTTTTATGATAAAAACGAAGAATTAGAGCAAAGGGTGAAGATCGGCTGAACTAGGAGCAATTTCGTCTGCACCAGACGACCATGATAGTGAGTAGTATCAACTGCATCGCGGAGAACAATGGAAGAAAGACCACAGCATAGGTGAGGTTGTGATGTACCCCGCCGACCAGTTTGCGATAGAGGAGTAATTTGAAAAGAAACCAACATAGGGAACAGGACAACGCGTAGACCAGTTCACCAACAAACGCGTGCCAAGAGAACCGATAGTAATTGAAAGGAATTAAATCGTTTTGTCGAATCAATTTGCGGATTTTCTGGGGGAAAAGATGAAGATGGGAAAATAAACATATGAAATGTGGATCAGAAAAACAGAAGCTCGGAAAACACATTAACGTATCACTGCGATGATTTGGTATCAGGTGTTGTGGGTTAGATGCGTGTAACTTCAGTCAAATTGTATAATTGACACAGGGAGTTCAAGTACGAGAATGACCAGACAGAAGACTACCGAATATGCATACCCGACAACCGGTAAAGACCGCGAAACCGGTGGTGTGCTTCTGAGAACTTGTATCAAGTGATTCATACACTACTCATTATACATACATATATGAGTAAGAGTTATAAGTGGGTTGAATGCTATTAAACTGAACAATATAATGGAAAGGTTGCGTAAAAATACAAATAAATAAAACAGGGAATGTTTCGTCGGTAAAAGTAATCTCGGTCGATGGTAAAACAGCACAAACAGATAGGTGTCAAACTAGCAATGATGGTCCGAATACAACCAGATGGACAAATAAGGCTACAACCCCAAAAACCAAATCTAGAAAATTTGTCGTATCTTTTCGTCAGCGAGAATTAGTAAACCCCCCATTACGGTTTTCAATAAAAACGGGTTTGCTTGAGCATACTTAGTGAATACGAAGCATAGATTAATGTTTTACTGTATTATCAGTCAGGTGA
>UZAN01040287.1:15046-31108 GCA_900618425.1 Echinostoma caproni
TTGTGTGAACTTAATTCCCTTCCGATCCCAAGCACCCAGCGTCAGCTCCGAAATCTTTCCTCAATCGGATAGCACCTGACGATGGCAGACGGTTCTACCGTCGTTCGAGTAAAAATCACCGTCCAGTCATCGGGAACATGTGCCTCGGCACTCCAAGATCAAAGGATAGGTTGCCGCTAATCTCTGATTTCACTATGAATGCTACCACTTATATGATTACTTCTCAAGCGCACTCTGAATTGATAATCGCAGTCATTAACATTCGTGGCTCGAACCAAATGGTGTGAATCGGTAATCATACCGATTTACAAGAAAGGTGACAGATCCTCCTGTGAAAACCACAGAGGAATTAGTTTAATCAACATTGCCTCTATACTTCTCGCCGCCATCATACTCCGACGATTGTCTGCCGCACGTGAACGGTGCACGCGTGAGAACCAGGCTGGTTTTAGACCCGGTCGAGGTTGTATCAATCACATCTTCACTCTCCGCCAAGTTCTGGGGCATTGACATTCTTTTTGTAGACCCACCATCTCTGCCTTCCCGGATCTGAAAGCGACTTTCGACTCACTCGATCGCTCTCAACTCTGGCGCTCCCTTTCCCTGAAGAGTGTGCCCGAGAAGTTTATTTCACTATAACGATTACTCTACACTAATATGGAACACAGTCCTACCGTCGTGCGAGGATAGTGGCATCGATTTAGCCTCAGGTGACAGGCTGTCTGATCTAGAGTATGCAGACGACATTGTGCTACTATGTGAAGATCCAGGTAAGTCGCAAGCCTTTCCAGATTGTTTGAGTGCTAGTGTAACCAGGCTCGGTATGCGTTCTGCACCATCAAAGTGTAAAATGGTACTGCAAGACTGGGATGGTCCAGCACCCGGCCTCACCCTAACTGTTGAATTAATAGAGCAAGTGGATAGGTTTTGCTACTTGGGCAGCTACATGTCACTCGACGGACGCATCACGGATGAAGTGTCTGCTCGCATACAAAAAGCTCGGTTGGCATTTGCCAACTTGAGATATCTGTGGCGCCGTCATGACATCCGATTGTTTGCGAAGGATCGGCCAGTTCTGCTATACGGCGCAGAAATTCGGCCATTAGGAAATAAACAGGACAAAGACAGACTGTTGGTGTTTGAACACCGCTGTCTACGCAGCGTTGCACGAATCTGGTGGGGCAGCCGGACGAGCAATGCTGAGGAAAGGCGCAGAGCTTTGGGTATCCGCGGTCGCCCACTGGAGCAAGTGATCGACCTCCATAGATTACGTTGGTTGGGACATGTGTTACGCATGTCACCAGACAGGTTGCCACGGCGAGCTATGTTCGCCGAGACAAGTGTTGGGTGGGAGAAAGTCAAGGGTAGTCAAGCTAGGACCTGGCATGAGTGTATGAAAACCCTGACCAGGAGTCTGGGTCACCTAGGGCCCGTTAGGCTCCCTGGATGGGGACCTCGGGATGATCATACCCGATGGTTAGAGACACAGTAGTATGGTTGGGTGTCGTAAACAGTGGCGTTCGTGCATCTTCTCATTTGGTTTTTATGCGTAGACCACTGATTTGCTCCATTTTCTCCCCGATCCTACTTTCAACCTTTCCTGTCCTTCTCCTCATGTTCATCCAAATGGGCAGCCAAAAGACAACAACGAAAATCGATGCACGAAAGTCCATGGTTAATAGCTGTTCAAAACTGAAAAAGCTCTATGGAACTGTTTGAAGATTCAAAAAAGATTCGTGGCCCTATGCACGACGGGTGAATACACTGAACTACATGGGAGATAGACTGTGACATTTAAGTAGCATTAGAGTACAGAAGTTAGTTAAGGAAGTGAAAGATAAACAAACTAACCTGGAGGAACGGTAGCATCCTTTCGTTCCAGATCTTCTAGAACACCTTCAATCCCAGTGCATAACAGATGAAATCGCGGATCAGCCAAAATGTCAGTCCAGCGCATATAGCCGTGTACATGTATGCCTGCAAGCAACCAATAGTCGTGTCTGGAATGCCATATGTGTTGGAGATGAAACATGGCCTCTTCCCGTTTCTTCGTGGCCGAATTCCACGACTGTACATTTGTGGCCACTGTTTTCACGATTCGATTAATACGCTGCCATTCTTCGTGCCATGTGGGGCGTAGAAGAGTGAGGCCACCTTCGTGAATCGTGAACTTGAATCGTGTGCTCACAGCCTGTTCGTAAAGAATCACAAAATGTAGGAAAGACTGAGCAAAGGGCCTGTATAACTCCGCGATGAAATGATAGCAACAAACAGTTAGTAAATTCAAGAATCAGCGGGACTAAATTCATCAAAAAGTCAGATTATACACCTGGATATGTTAAAAGCGTTTCATAAAACCTATTTACTTTTGAAGAGATAACTGAAGCAATGAACTATAATCGATTATACTTTCAGGGTGACAACAAAAATCAGAATTTACCATAAGACTGGGGTGGGAATGGGACCAAGGGTTTATCATATCATGTCATCAGGCGATGACAACCTAAGGTGTGGATAATAGGCTTTTGTTCACACAGTTCGGGATGGTGAATCCGAATAGTTGTTCATTGCATAATTCGACTTGGTTAGTTAAAAGGATTTATTGGGGTCCTGGAGGTTACTTTAAATAACGTTTCTAGATTACCGAAACACCCATTTTGACCATATGCTTCACTATTGAGCTACGGATAACTGTTCTTAGTTCTTTTCTCAACCGGGTCTGATGATTCACGCGAATTCTTTTGGTCAATTGACGAATGGTTTGATCAATGTAATCTGCTGCGCAAAGGCAGGCGAGCTGACGAATACAGAAAGGATTGATGACAGATGTCGATCTCTGAGCCCTGAGCACTGACCAAAATGAGCATAAAACGTTTATTTCAGAAGGAAAAAATGGACTGCATGGCCTTTGAAGAATTTACTGACACCGTAGAGTAATAAACAATCATTTCTCAGGAACGTTGTTTTTCAGGTTCAGAAATTCTTCGATGAATTTTTCAGGGTATCCATTCCACCGGAAAATGTTTATTGTGCAAGTGATTACCGGAGTCACAGTCAAAGTTTTATTATGGGTGATTTAAAAAAGATAAAGCCTATCACGCCCCCTAGGATTTTTGCAGAATATTTTGAATAACTTCACAAAGAGAAAATAATAATAATAATAAAAATCTGCATGACCACTCACGGATGTTGAAATTTTCGGTGCCAGTGTTTTATCAAGGTGCGATTTAAATATTTCAGCTGTAGGAGCACACACTACATCAGATGGAAGAGAATTCCATACGCCGCACACTTCGACTGCAAATGAGTGATACAGGCAATCAAGGTGGCTGTTCTGAGTTTTCACCTTGGGTGGAAAGTAAAACAATCAACATCGAGGAGGAACAATTTTTTCGTTTGTTTACTGCACGCCATTTTAAGTTTTTCATTTTTTGTTTATTTTTGGAATTGCAGACAAGACAGGATGCATTCGCGCCACTGACTTCGGTTCGATGCTATATCCCGCAGTGTCCCCAGCCAAAGATAATCTGAATCTTTGAGGCCCCAACCGGGGAGCCGAGGAAACCCAACGGAAGCCAGATCCGAGCACAATCTGTTCAAGCCTCTGCGCCACGTCATAGCCTGCCCGCCCACCTTGCTATTTTTTCCAGCCTGGACCGATGTCTGCGAATAGTGCACGGTGTGGTAGACGGTGCTCAGGCATTCACAGGACGTGCCTTAGCCGACTAAGACGATGCTGTGAAATTATTTTTCTCGTAGGAAGACTACCTGGTCCTAGCACCCGTCGTCTGGCTTCATCGTTATTCACGCGATGCTCCCACCATACGCGGGCGATGTTGCGCAGATAACGGTTGTCGAAGACTGATAGTCGCTGGAGGTGATCTGCTCGGGGAGGCCAGGTCTCGTAGCCATAGAGGAACACGGTGCGTAGCGTTGCGGAATGCACACGCCCATTCAGTGAAAGGGATATGTTGTGCCGACATCAGAGATACCGCAGATTAGCAAACCCTAATCTAGCTTGGATCACAAGTTGAGAGATCTGCCCACCCACATCGCCAGCCGTTATACAACTCCCAAGGTAGACAAACCTTCCAGAGTGTCATTACCCAACGAAAGTGCAGGAATGGGTTCCTGCCAATCTTGCAACAACACTTTGCACTTTGGAGGTGCAAATGACATATCATAACGAGTAACCAAACGGTTCAACGACTCTTGAGTCGTTATGCGCGGGGCTTTTGAATTCAGCCGTGCCAAAATCGGCCACCTGATTTTCTCGTAATTTTACAGTGGAAAACTGCGTTTTATCCTCAACACATTTTATCAAATCAATTAGTTCAATTCTCAAGGTCAAATGCTGTCCTACGGCCGCACACTTTTGATCTCCCACCGTTTTATCACGTGTGAACTCCAATTTTCACGTTTTGAGCATTGTGTGCAAAACCGCTACAACCGATTGAGGAAGAAGGGGCAAGGACAACAAATAAAACATCGCGCTGGTTGGAGGGTCGCTCTCAGTCAGCGTTCCATCAATAAACTGACGGCACCTGTTATTATCTCCAGTAACATCCAGTAACTCCTGGGAAAAGTTGATGAAGTCAAGAGTATGTTACATGAAAAAGTGTGCAAAAACTTTGGAATTATTATGCTCCAGGAAAGCTGGTTACATCCTGACATTGAGGACGGCATTGTACTGCTTGAAGGATCTGATATCTTTCGAGATGATTGGATTGTGAACTTCAATAAAAGAGGTGGTGGAGTAGTCCCTTTCGTCAACCGTATGTGGTGAACCAGCTCTCATCTTCAGTTTCATTTTAATACCAGGAAAATCAACTGCATTGTCGTTCAATGTAAACCCCGTTTTCTTAGTACTTTTAATCATATCCTGCTAGCAAACATTTACATTGCTTCTGACACGCCCATTTCTGGTATTCGAATGTTTTCCGACTCTTTTTCAACACAATTCGCGACAGGCTTGCACCAGTCACTGTGTATTGTGGCTGGTGATTTTAATCGTTTCGATATTTCTTTCTTGGAAACTTGAGGTTTGGTTAATCTTGTGCATTTTTTCACTCGTTTGGAGGCCCAGCTTGATGGCATTTTTGTAAATATCCCAGATGTCTTCTTTATAGAAAAACGAGCCCCAATTAGCACGTCCGACCACTGTACAATTCTTTGGCACCTAAAAATCTGTGGTAAAATGTTTCATCGTCAACAAGCAAAGGTAGCATCCCGAACAATACGAAGGAGGAATTTTACACATGATAACTTATCTCGACTCCAAGATATGATCTCTTCAACCAATTTTTCTGTCTCCTCCAATTCAAATAATTCTTCCAGATGTGAATACCTAACCGGCTACCTTAATTTCTGTTTTGATTTTTTTTGCCCGATCGAGACAACATATATTCGTACCGACAGATTCTCATCGCCTCTCCTAAAACGCCTTCGACGTAATAAGGAGAAGGCATATACGAATGACAGGCGCTACGATGTTAAACGACTCTCGATTATCATCAAGGCAGAGATTCAGCGCCTGAATCGGGTGTATGTTGAAAACATCCTGGGTAACCAGAACCGTCGCGAGATGTGGTCGGCGTTGAAGCAATTCTGTAGCACACGCGGCAGCTCCTGTCCTGACGTAGAAGAATTAAACCGACAATTTTCTGCCTCCTCTGGGTCCAATTCTCTACCGTCCGTTTTCAATTCTTCAGAAATCACCAAACCTGTTTCCCCGATCGAGGTTATCAGAGTTTTGAAGCAACTTAAGTCAAACAAGACCCACGGACCAGACTCATTAGCTCCTATTTTATTGAAAACCTGTACCGAACACATTGCAACAGCCGTCGCTGAGTTGTTTAATTTGTGTATGTCCTCTGGAACAATCCCTGATTATTGGAGGGTTGCCCGGATAAGACCCATTCCCAAGAAGGGTTCTTCAAAATATCGACCGATTGCATGTACCTCAGCCCTATTGAAGGTCTTAGAAGGAGTGCTGTTGAAGCGTTTGACTACCCTCTCTGATGTGTTTGATCCTCTTCAGTTTGCTTATAGGAAATCCCATTCGACTGTTGACGCTGTGGCGTATGTAGTCCATTCTGTTGCCGCAGTTCTTGATACAAGTGCTGGAACTGTTCGCCATATTTTCCTCACTACGCCAACGCCTTTGGTTCGCTTGACCATCGCATTCTCATTCAACGTCCTGCTGACTGCGGCGTAGGATCCGACGAATTAAACGTTCTTGTCAACTACTTCTCTCCTAGGACACAATTTACCTCATGCGATGGTAAAAGTCGTCCTCTTCGTCTGTTAACTCTGGTGCCTTCCAGGGCGCCATTTTGTCTCCCTTCTTTTTTCCCTGTACATAAACGACCTGCCTGTCCCCACCAACTTTATCGCCTGTAAGTATGCCGACGATGCGGTGATTGGGTGCCCCTCCAATAGTGATGCTTCTTTCCATCAACCTCAAAGCAGCCTGAATGACGTTTATGGTCATTACCCCGATGCCTGTTGCTTAATGTTTCCAAATGTGTCGACGTTCCCTACAGCCTTAAATCTGGCTCCAACTATCAAACTACGTTTTATAATAATTCACCGGATCTAATAGTCAACAGTCACAGCATTCCCAAAGCTGACTCTGTTAAATACCTCGGAGTCTTTATATCCCACAACCTCTCTTGGACCTTACATGTTGAGAACGTTTACAATAAGGTCCGTAATCTCTCTTATGCTTTCAGGCTTAGGAAGCTCGCTGTTCCCCCAAACGTAATTTTAAAATTCGTGGTGGCATGCATCCTCCTTCATTGGCTCTACTGTTCCCCTGTATTTTTCCCGGTTTAAAAGAAAAAGATTTCGTATTAATCTCCAGGTCTGTTACATTCCTTTCTCGATGTAGCAGCATAGTCAGAGAAGTTCTGGTTGATTTTATTGTGTGCAAACATATCGACGAATGTGAAAGAAAAGTTGACGGAATCTTGAACAACGAAGATCACTGCTTGCACAAAGAACTTACTAAATCCATGTCAAACCCCCGTACCGGATCTCATTATAGACTGCTTCCCGCATGCACCGTCGCATACAGAAACAGCATCCTCCCTTTTCTTGCTCGCTTTCTAGTAAATCGGGCACCTATTATTACAGGTTTGGTTGAACACCTCATGAGTTAGTTTAGTTATTCGTTTTTTTATCCGTCACTATCGTCTTCTTGCGTTCAGTTTTCTGTCGTTTTTTAATTTTTTTTAATTAACCTATTCACACTCGGAGGCCATTCACGTCAGCTCCACTGTATTATCGTGAAAAATCGCTAAAAATTCACCCTACAGGTGCATAAAGCTAAATTTGACTTGACTTGAGTCGTTGGTGCGTTGTCACCCAGTAAGGTAATATCATCTGAATACTCTAAGTCTACGACTCTATCCCAAGGAAGAAGCTTGACGCCAGCGTTCGTTACGTTGTGTAACGCGTTTTGTAGGACATTATCTATGGAAAAGTGGAAAACGGAGAGACAGGACAACCCTGTCGCACCCCACTGGTGACAGGATATGAGGGTGAAAACTCACCACAGGCCCTAACCTTTCCCGAGATCCGGTGATAGAGCGCTTTTAGGAGTGAGACATACTTCTCGGGTACTCCGTATCTCCGCAAACAGTCCCATAGTGCAGGGCGATCGATAGAGTCGAAAGCCGCTTTGATGTCTAAAAACACGACAATGGTTTGTCGTCTGTATGCGTGGCGGTGTTCTGGTAGGTGACGGAGGGTGAAGATTTGATCTACGCACGGAACCTGGCATGCTCCTCGCGGACTTGCTTCCCATGGGCATAACCTGCGTTATGAAATGGACGCCAGCAGCTTCGGTGCTATTGGAATCAGACTTATGCCCATGTGGTTGGAAAAGGCGTTGTGACAGCTCTTCTTGTAGATGGATGTGACAATCGATTCTCCCCATGTGTGGGGTACACTTTAAGTTTTTCAGATCTTCGAGAACAGTCTCACAAGTTCTCTTCCGAGAGCATCTCCACCATCTTTAAAGACAGCAGGTGGCAGGCCGTCAGATCCAGCTGCCTTGTGGCGTTTCAGGGCTTGGAGTTCCTTTCGGATCTCCGCTTCTGTGGGCATTCCCGAGGGTAGTGGCCAGTGCATTTTCAAAAGAGCCGCTTGGGCCTGGTTGAACTGCGATATGAAGTGCTCCGCCCAGCGTTCCAATCGTCGGTGAAGCCTGTTTATTAGTGTGCCGTCTACTTCGCAGATTGTTTCACTAACGCACTGTCTTTTGGGGCCTGTAGCACGAATGAGCTGGAATAGTTGCCGGATGTTTTCGCACATAGCTGCTGATTCCAGCTCCAGTTCTCGAATGAAACTCCATTCCTTGCAGTCGTTTTGTTGGCATAGGGATTCGTCTGGATCGTCCAGTTGAGGGACTCCATAAATTAGAACAACCCGTTTGTTCTCCGATTGCCGTGCGTTTGTCGGATTAGTGTGGTATTATGTTCGCCCCGTCCAGGGCCTATCTAGAATCATTCTTGTTCTACACGAATCTTTCTTTAGAAGGTAACTAGACGGAAAAACTTTCTCCAGATCCTTCTCGTCTGAAAATGTTGAGCGGGTCAATCGTGCCTCCCCAGGATGCGGCGACGATGGATGGCGAAACAGCCGCACGATTCCAACTGGGTGAACGTTGAAGCCCATTTGGTTACATAAATCAGCCCAGCGATTAAGCTCCTCTACTTGTTTCTCCTTCAGTGCATTTGTTGTGGGCTCTGGCACGTTGGCGCAACTAACTGTCATTTCGGGGTTGTAAATTACTTTTTTAATCTTCGTCACTGGATTGTGCTCCTGGATAATTTGAGCTTTAGGCTCAATGATTTGTGCCAACTCTTGATCTCTGGCATTATCCTGTGCTGACTTAGCTTCGCCGTCGAGTTCGAGACTGAGTATTGGAAACGCTGTAGTGAGGCTCTTTAGAAAACAACGAGGTCTTTTTGTGGGTCTATGAACTGGACTGGGAAGATTGAGCGCTCAAAGCAGTTATCTTTTCTTCCAAAGAAGTGAATTTTTCTTTCGCATTTTGCTCCGCTGCCGATAGAAGCTTTTCAAACTTTTCCGTCAGTGATTGCAGGCAATGCCCGACTTGACATCCTTTCCGCACGTCAACAAACCACATACTCTTAATCCTTGTGTTGCACTTGTTGCGATGGTCCATTTTGACCCACTATGAACCGGGAGACAGTGGACGAATGACAGAGGTCAAATTCTGATCGGCTGGGTGAACCACAGGGTTGGGGTCAACTGGTGCGTATCGATCGATGCAGTCGGCGCAAGGTTGGTAACGGTTCCGTGTCACACGTCCACTACCTTAATTCCTCATCAGTTCAATGAATAATAGTGCACATCTTAGTTAGCAAACAAACCATTGAAACTAACAAGAGAAAGACCGGAATCCTACTGAGCTTCATCACTTTCTTATACTACACTTTAGTGTGGTGAACGACGGACGGGAAAAGCTCCATATTCACGAGGATCTGCTGTTTAGTGATGGAAATCGGAATTGAACTGAAAGATAGCAAAGCTGCACACCACCAAATTGGGTGGCGGTGGCGGGACTCTAACCTCGGACCATAGTATCCAAAATACGCCGGTGACAGCGACTAAACCACTGCGCCACCACCACACGGATAGACACATTGAAAAGGAATTGACAGAATATAAGTAGTCGTGATCGATAATCGGAAATTTTCCACATGGTTTCAGTTTATACTGGTGCAGTAACTCAATCGAGAAAACAGATCGCGGTTTCATTATCACCAGTGAAACTTAAATACACATAAAAATCACGCATGATAACTGATCCGAACACGAGCTAAAACTTAAAAATAATTCACTAATGGAATTCTATAAAACTATGAATACATCCCATAAGAACAGAAAGCCGAGATAACTCAGCGTAGCAACTAACCTCAAACGTTCGACTATGAACTCCATTAATATCCTCGAATTCCAGTACTTTGTTTCGGATCAGAGCCATTATGGCAACGCGGGAGAGAACCGCGGGAACACAAAGACTCTCCTTCGGTAGGCCGTCAGACCAGCTGTGGAGTGTTTAAAAGCGGCAAATGAAAAATACTGTGTATGTCCCGTATAAGAAAACTTTTCTGATTTAATTTTCGAAGGTCTTGTGAACAAATGAAAGAAAAAACAGTAGTCCTTGTGGCAACGAAACGGTAAAACTGCATGCAGCAATTGGATAGTTTCATACACTTCAATAGCAACGAAAATTGCATTGGGTTTAAATAAAAGTGGACTGCAAGATCACCTTGAAATTATATATGACAGACAACATAGTTCACTAGAAACAAAGTTTTATTAAAGAAAATACCCAAAAGCGGTTGGTTTTCTTGTTCCATAGGGTTTTTGGTGCAACTGGATTGACTGATCGATTGAAGAGAGATGAGGAATGATACAAAGTTTTACTGTTTCGTGTACTGCGCCGGACATCGAGAGTTAAGATATGACCATGTTCCATACAGTTTGTGCTTGAGAGAATCGACTGTGGGCGCAGAAATAACGTGAGATTGTAGATAATTCATATAACTATGCAACAGAATGACACCAAAGTGCTAGTCGATAGTTTTGGATGCCTCCTGAAGTGAAAGTTGGGCCAAAAGACGAAGAGTGCACGATATGGATGGTCAGGGCACTGCATTATTTGGCAAACCAAAATCAAGTCCCCTCGAATTCGACGATATTGGGTGGATTACTACCCTTATGATTGCAGTTCCTACCAATTAGGTCTCGGATCTTGATGAAAATTCTTTGGGGATGTTCCAGGTTAGAGTTCCAGCCATGGATTCCAAGCTTGGATGGCACACTCGATGTGGAGTCGAATTTGGACTGATAAAAAACGTAGGAATAGCGCAGGTTTAGATTTGCCAAATGATCGTTTAGAAAACCGAAATTTTTTAGAGCTTGAGACGATAACCTGAAACAGTTTATAGGACAACTTAGTTGTCGTGAACAACGACACCAAGATTCTTCTCATTCGAGGCTTATGGAAGCTTTCTTTATCCCAGTGTTAAATATACACAAGGCAGTGCCGAGGCGAGAGAGAATAGAATCGGATAAGGATAAATAAGGCAACATATAACGAAATCTCTAATTTGTAACAATTGGTTAGCATTTTCGTGATTATCTCTTTATCGGTGATGACCAGTGTGAAATTCTCTTTTAATTTTAATTGCAAAAGTAAATACTTTAACCCACGGGAAAACTGTCGGAATCTAAAAACCGGTTCTTGGTTCATGCCAGCTATTCAAAAATGTACATAGTACCTCACAAAACCAGGAAGTGCGGACATTGAGTATTGTGGCGAAGGGATATGAAAGTAAATTTTGATGCATAAAATTCGGTGTCGGTTTAGATCAACTATTGATAATGTAAGTGTTCTCTGAATTGCCAGTGAGCCTTCAGGTTTTGTCACATTATTNTTAACGCTTGTGGATTCAGAACGTCCGGTGGACCATTGACAAAAACTGGAAATTATCGAGGGACAATTACGAAGCCACATGGACCCCCTCCCCCACAAAGACTAAGTTTACAGTATCAGAAACTGTCCCGAAATCCGAACTGCCAAGCTGCTTTGTCGAAGAAATTCTTTTATTCCATCCTGTAAAAGTCCCCGAATTTTATCATGGAAAAGTTTACTCGACAGTATTTTATGACTTCCACGATCATATGCCTTGATAAATCGAAGTACCGCATGTCACCTGCATCGGCATGAACAACTAACTGGTTGTTTCCATACTTCTCGGGTCAGAGGCTTTCAGCGGTGCTTGATCGTAAAGAAACCAATGTAACAATGGGGGATAATATCTTGTATTTATCCAGGAGACCCATCCCATTCTGCGTGACGATGGATTTCATGACGCACGAAAACTATCATGACGAGAACGCACCTTTACGTCGTGTGACGACCCGTGAGCTTCCACGACCCTGCGAGCTACACTGAATGGCTCCTCAAAGCTGCAGATTCAATCACGTCTGGAAGGTCAATGGGTAGAGGTCAGATGGAGCTCAGTCTCACAAGGTCAACTGATTGGGCACTTCCTGATTGCCTTTAAATATNATGGTGAGAGTAGCCTCGGTGCCTCATTGGGCAACTGCCGTTTGTCCAACCTGGGAAGCTCCCAATCAATAAGATTCTGTCCCGTTTATGTTCTGTGTGTCTCACTGGTTGCATGAGACTAAGAGTCAATTCCGAACAGCGGACGGACAATTCGTGCCACAGGCTATGCTCTACTACCAGCAAGAGCTGCGCAGGCTTGGCAAGCAATTGCAAAAAGCCACACGAAACAGGATATCCGGAATAAAATGCGATATTTGCAAATCAAATATCTGATCACCTCTCAGCTCAATCAACAGTTGTTGGAGTCAATGAACACTGGACGTTAAAAAAGGAAGCCTTCCAAATGTCGATAAACACAACGCCGGATCCGGATGCGCGATTACAAACCCAAACGATGAATCTCATCAACATCGGCAGAGCACTAATTTCTTTTTCGAACAGCTTGAAATCGTGCGTTGTTAAACCCTTCTGGAGAGAGAGAAGTGTGCCGGGTTTCGCGAAATGATGAATAAATAGGTACAGGCCTTGTCGAATGACTTTGGAAGAAATGGAAGAAGAGACAGAGAAACAACAGTCATTTCAAGGGTAGGAAGCCAGAAAATTGCGAAAGCTACAACAATTATTGGTACCGTATCACCAGAATATGCGTTTGGATTTGAAANTAGAGGCAATGTTGATTAAACTAATTCCTCTGTGGTTTTCACAGGAGGATCTGTCACCTTTCTTGTAAATCGGTATGATTACCGATTCACACCATTTAGCTGGAACCTGTTCCCTCTCCCACCCTTAGCCGAGGAGTTTTGTCAACTCCAAGACCGAGGCTTAACCTCGATCCCTAAAGTCGAAGGAGACAGGCAATGAGGTCCGGTGGCCTTATGCCGTTTGAGATACGTTATTCCCCAAGAAACCTCCATTTCAGATAGAGGGCTAGCATCAACTGGAAGTATTTCGCCAATCGAGGTGCAAAGTGAAAGATAAGATGTCGATGGGGGCCAGTTGAACTGAGCCTTGAAGTGTTCAACCCAACGGTCAAGACGACGTTGCTGATCGTGAATCAGTGTCCCATCGGATACCTTAATTAACTCCCTCACGCCTATTTTGCTAGGGCCGNAGAATATGCGTTTGGATTTGAAACGAAGAGTGGAACGGATCATTTGGGTAGAAAGCGAAATAAGATAGTGGTGCTGATTTTGACTTGAACAACGATAGAACCGTTTGCCATCGGCAGGTGCTATCCGATTCAAGAAACATTTTGCGCGGACGGTGCGTGCGACCACTTGCAATAACCGCTGCTTTCTCCATCTCTCTACAGTTCTCTACCCACCACTTCTCGCGGTCATTCTTCATGCTCTTGATGAGCTGGCGTTTGAGGGATTTGCGCGCTGTGTCGGATGTTTCATCGGGAGGGAGGGTCTTGCGGGTGCCCATCAGGGCAACCGAGGTCGATGACATCCATCGTTTGTATCTTGAGCTTGAGGCAGGGTCTGACGTTGTTTTTATCGATATCTGCATAGCTTCCTTGATTTGTTTCCAGTGTTCATTGAGTCCTTCGGCTGGTGGTTGAACTGACAGGCGATCGGAGAGCGCCGCTTCGAAGGCCGATTTGCATAAATCGCTGACACTGTATCGTGGGTATCCGTTGTCGGTGGCCTTTTTGCGGTTGTTTGCTAGGCGTGAGGAGAACTTGGCTCCTAATAAGGCGTGGTCTGTATCCACAGCTTTGACCAGTAAGAGCTGCAGTCTTGAATTGATTTACTCCAGCGGTAACTGATAGCGATGTGGTCGATTTGGGTCTAGCGCAGTGAAGAGGTTGGCGATTTCCATGTAAGTCGATTGCGTTTCTTGTGCGAGAAGTTCGTGTTTGACTTGAACAATCCGTGGTCCGTGCAGAGTTGAGGTAGGCGATCTCCGTTGTCCGTCCGGTTGGCTGGGATTGCATGCGGTCCGCCAAGAAGCCTTTCCGATTCGTCCAGGGATCCTACTTGAGCATTGAATTGTCCGGCGACTATTACAACATCCGTTGATCGAGCACTTTGGAGTAGTTGAGAAAGGTCTTTGTAGAATTCATCCTTGCTTTCAGGTACACTGCAATCGGTCGGTGCATACGCCGATACGACGAATAAGCATCGACGCTTCATTCTGTAGCTATTCACCTGTGCTGAATCGTTGAGACGTACAGCGCACAATCGGCTACCGACTGGAATGCAGTCAAGAAGCGAGTGCTCAGCCATGGCACTTAGCGCAATCCCAACACCAGCAACACCGCGATCTTCGGATGCCGAATCGCCTGAAAGGTGAAGCTTGAGGTTGAAGTTGGATCAGGAGAACGCAGAGAGATAATGGAAATGGGGTCTTGTATGCATGTTTTGGAGACACAAAATACATCTATTTTGAAAGTTTCGCGGGTTCTAGTCAGGGCAGCTTGTTGGCCAATCTGATAGAGCGTGCAGACATTGAACGCGGTTAAGTGAAAAGGGGATTTTGGCTTTAAAAATACTATAGCTTCTGAATCTCTGGCCTTGATGGTAAAACGCTGAGTGATATTCGATGGTTGGCGTAAACAGGAGTCATTTGAGATTATTCGGGGTTGAGAAGAAGAACTGGACAGATGGGAAAGATGGTCATCTGAGTGGGTGCCTACTTAGCGGTACCGCACCCCTACATCCATCTAGCGGGCATTTTTTGACCGGTAAACTGCCCTTCACCGTGTTCATTTGCTGGAGTGACCTCTCCAGGGGCGGGTGCGGATAGAAGAAAGAGGCCAGGGGGTGCCCAGGCAGCTGGCTTTGTGAGACTGACTTTCGTCTGGTCTCTACCCGTTGACCTTTCAGGCATGATTGGATATGCGACTGTTGGGAGCTATCCTATATAGCTCACAGGGTCATTGAGGCACACAAGCTATCACACCACGTCATGGTGCAGTCTCGTTGTAATGGGAGCTATGCAGTATGTATACCACATAATGCTACAACGCAATCGCTTATACACTCTCAATGAGAAAGTCCTTTGTGAAATCGACTTGTTTTTTCGATTGTGAATCAGCGATTTTTGACCACTTGTGAAGGTAATGTGCTTGCTCTTTGTCTCCGTCTCTGAGAGCTGATTAGCCAATTCTTGCTCCTAAGGGGTTCCATTCTTGGTTGTGGTTAATCCATTGGAAGCGTTGCACCAAATTCTCAAGTTTGGTGTAATCAATAAACGTTGAAGAGTTGGTGGTAGAAATTTGCGATAGAGTATAAAATATGCATAGGAAATTTATTCGGAGTACAATATATCATGGCCAATGCGCCCTAGTCGGGTTCCAGGAGAAAACGCTTTTACCATCCCTTTCTCTTTTGCTAATACCAAGTCCAAGACCGACGATGTTTTGGTTAGTTTCTTCAAAAAATTTTAGAGTGGATAAAATTCAATAAATTGCGCTAATTCCCGCTCAAAGGGGAAAACAAAGGCCGCATCAAACTTTATCAAATCGTAGCGCTCAGCGAGTAAAACAGTTATATCATAAACTATGCAGAATTATCACTACCATTATCGAAGAAATGGGTAGTTTCATTAAACCCTTTGTAACGCGACTCGATTAAAGCCGGTTAAAGTTGTGAAATGAAGCGTAAACACGCAATGACGATACGTAGCGCGCATTTAAAGGTAGAGATAAAAAGAGATCGTTCGTTGCATCAGGTACCCATCGTTCGAGTGGGCGGATTTAGACACCAAAAGAAAAACTCACCAGTCAGTTGACTCATCCATTCCGTTTGGATCGTCGTATAAATGGCGCATGAACACAGAAGTGTAGGCAAATAAATTCTCCGGCGCTTTATGGTACAGTGAAGGGGGAAGCCACTCTTGAGGTGGGATGATACCAGGAGGAGGAAGGCCGAATCTGGAGATACCCGTTCGAGATACAAAAATCGATTAGAATTACCGTGCTATCACATCAGGACAGTATA
>UZAN01040287.1:48837-74196 GCA_900618425.1 Echinostoma caproni
TAACTGGGATCCAATCGAGAAGTGAACGCACGGCCTTGACACTATGCGTTTTCCCAACGCCAGCAACACCGCGACCTTCGGATGCCGAATCGTCTGACACACGGAGAGTGAAGCTTGAGGATCAGGCCGGATCTGGAGAACGGAGGGAGATGAGTGAAGTAGGATCTTGTATGCGTGTTTCGGAGTCAGCACACATCTAAATTGAAAGTTTCAAGGGTTCTGGCTAAGGCGGCTTGTTGACCGATCTGGTAGAGTGTGCGGACATTGAGTGCGGCCAAGTGAAGAGGGGATTTTGGTTTCACAAATCTGGCAGCCTCTGAGTGGTTGACCTCATTAGTTGAACGCCGAGTGATATGCGATGTGTCTCGTAAGCAGGACGCACCTGGGAATATTCGGGATTGAGAAGAACTAGACAGATGAGAAAGATGGTTTCCCAAATGGGTAACCAAGACTTTAGGGCAAGGCATACTTAGCGGCAGCCCACACCGACGAAGGGGTTTGTCTTTGGGAACCTAACCGGAGCCTTTGACTCAAGAGTCTGACCCATAAGGCAGTGGGGCGTAAATTCAACGCAGGAGCGTCAACGAAGCACCCGTGTGGGAGCTTCTGGAGACCTGTCACGCAAGGCCTTTGAATTTCGATTAATTGTGTTGTTCGCTGGTGCGTTCATTTTCGGTCCGCTTTTCGGGATCAGCCGTCAGCCTCATGCACTCAATGAGACAAGCGGAGCGTGGACGGGACAGCTTCTTATTGGCTGGGGGATGCCCGGCTTGGGTGGGCGGTAGCTGTCTAATGAAGTGCGAAGACTTCTCCCACCGTCGAGAGGGAGCCACCGGTACCCCGCTCCTACGTCCATCTAGCAGTTTTCAGTTTCAGTTTGAACAACCATTAACCATGCACTTTCGTGCGCCGGCTTTGGTTGCTATCTTTTGGCTTCCCATTGGGATGAAGAATAGGAGAAGAAAGGAAAATTGAAAGTCCATCTAGCGGGCGTTTTTGACCGGTAAACTGCCATGTTTATTTGCTGGAGTAACCTCTCCAGGGGCGGGTGTGGATAGAAGAAAGAGGCCAGGGGGTGCCCAAGCAGCTGGCTTTGTGAGACTGACCTTCGTCTGGCCTCTACTCGTTGACCTTTCAGGCATGATTGGATCTACAGCTGTGAAAAGCCATCCCGTGTAGCTCATAGGGTCATTGAGGCAGCAAGCCATCACACCACGTCAAGGTGTAGTCTCGTCGTGATGGCAACAAACAAAAAGCACAGTCTCAAAGTGCGGATCCCAGTTTAGGTAGTCTGTTTTTTTTCGCACACTGATTTCTTTTGCTCTACTCATTCATTGTAGGCTAAACGGACTGGTTACACAACCTGATACAACAGGAACTTTCCAATCGGATAATCGTAAGCACGAGGAGAACTGATGTATCCGTCTTCTCCCAAATTATTTTCATCAGTTTATAAATCCAGGTGGAAACATGAAGCACGAGGCTATGGGTTTTGCTAGACATATCTTGTGTGTGTGTGTAAGGTTCAACAGATTCAGACAAGCTGTGCATTGACTTAATTTGAAAACGTGCAGCGGTCCGCATTTGGTTAGAGTAGAAAAATCCGTACAATTTAGGACGCAAAAACAAACATTAAATAGAAAGGAGGGAAGATAAAAACCTACCGTTGCAACGTGGTCAAATCAACAAAAACGAGGATTTCCGATTTTTTTGGCAGATCTCGAATAACATCTACTTTTAAGCGGCGAAGCAGATGGTGTTTCAATTGTTTATGGAGATGAGCGATCCGTTCATCCTTGGGCATGTCTAACCATTGATCGCTTAGCGATTTGAAACTTCTGAAATGCGGGATGAAGGCAAAGAAGAAAAACATCAAGGGAAAAAAATGATCAAAACCAAATATTATTCGATGAGTGTTGTACCTCGAAAATAAACAAAGGACGATTTGCCCACTTGAAAACTCGTAAAAGTTAAATAAATAAATATGATCATAAATAACTTCAATCTAACCGTTGGGTTGGATAAACCGAGAATCGACATTCCGAATGTGATTTCGCGAAATAGTTTTGTGGACAAACAGTAACATTCGTAGTTGCGGTGCAAAAGCACGACAAAATTCCGCAATCCATCATCAGGTACACTAAAGGATATCACCAGCAATCTAACCTCGAATAAGCATGAGAAACAATGAATGTTTGATTCAAAGAGCACCTTACAATCGCATCTGGCACGTTTGAATAGAGTAACCAGAACCAGTAAACTTATAATATTCCCTATCTGGCATAATTTCCTGCAAGCTAGTAATTCGTAGCATTTGATCTTTTTGTGGAAGTGGATGTTGGAAGAAGAGAACATAATGCATCATGACAAACAGAAATATCACATGCACACTGCTCACTCACGCGAAGGTTTTCGGGTCGACGAAGTTCAGCAGATGAAACAATTCTTCTAGGGTGTTTTGCAGTGGGGTACCAGTCAACAGAATTTTGAAGTCCGCTTTATACTGACTTGTCTCCTTGAAAAGCTGGTACGTAGGAAAAACGGAACAACAGGAGGGATTTCCTTTAAAAATAAAGATATTTGCTGCAACCGATATGAAGAAGACACCTCTATAGTAGCACATGTATACGTACCTCACATGCATACTTATCATACGACCATCAATTTAAGCTGGTGTTGGGGCAAATCAGGACACATTAGTGGCCGGTTTACAATGCATATTACCACTATTGGGGGGAACGTTATTGGAACGGATCGTGTATTCACCACTGTACTCAGGTTGGAGAATCAAAATGACAGAATAACAATTGGGACCCTTGGATGATTAACAACTACAGCGTATTTAGTTCGCAAAACAAGAGGTGGAACACAGATATAGACGTGTAGTTCAGAGCATTTAGCTTGGGCGAATAAATGACGAGTCCGTATCTTGTCAGTAACATTCATTCAGCATTTGTTTCTTCTCTAATACATCACCATTGAGGTTTTTTTGGCCAGCTGTTTGCTAGGCACAGTCGAAGGGACGCATGGGGATAAACGTTTTCGCCGAATACCATGCACTCCTAACTATCCCAAAGTAGCATCCTGCATAGGCGTTAGTCATCCGCTAAACTGAGTCACGCTGTTTTGTTTGCGATTTTATTCACTTTCTTGTCTGGCCCATGAAAAGTGTCTTAGTCCAACGGGATACTGCTGGAACATTCAGTGCATTCCAGTTAATGGTTGTCGTATTTCATAGTATTGTTGATAGGGCTGATTAAGATAAACTTGGTCGAGTACCACTTATCGTTAAGATTGACCGTTTGGCTTTCCTCGTGTTCAAAGTGGCATAGAAAGATGTAGAGAACGATTCAGAACCAATTCGATTTAAGACTGGGACATGAAATATCTTATCATTGAAAGAACTAGCACACTCCTTCTTACAGTATAGCCTAACAGAGTGTTCGACGAGATGATTATGCGTGGTTGAACTGCATGCTTTTCGCAAATGTCAATACGACCTTTACTATCATGACTAATTTTATTCATTTTGTCCATTACTCACTACTTCGAGTGTGATTTTTATCTGGGATCGTTCTACGAAATCAAAAGTACGGTGCTGATGCGATGCGAAGATGGGCGGTAGGAACAATGGTAACAAAGAAATCAGAAAAAGCAAATTTGGGACAACGCATCCGAGCACGCTGCGCAATTTAGCGACAATAATCTAAATGATCATTGACTCTCAACTTCTACTGACGAACGAAGGGGAACAGGTGACCATATGACGTGATTGTGTGGGATGTAATCTGAAATTAACGTACTCGCGATTGTTTGTTCTTCAAACGATGGGCCTCGTCCACAACGAGGACACTCCAGTTGATTGTCTGTAAGCAAGAACGCTCGATACAAGCCAATTCATGGCTGGTGATTAGCACATGAAAAGAGACGAGACCATGCGTGTTGGGTATGAAAAATTCATAGTCCCTGAAATCAAAGGAAGAGAATGTCAGCTTGATTTGAGCATGGAATGAAAAATTCAGAGCACATAGTTGATATTTAATCTCAAATATATTCAATTTCAGAAAACAATATGACAGACCAACAACTGTTTCCGGATGATTCATAAACATGTTCACCCTTGGTCAGAAAGTCATTCGGGATGGTGTAACGATGATCCTTATCTTTAGACTTCGTACGCAATGTGTTCGCATCCTTAACAGAATTGCTCCGTATCTAACATGCAGTGGTCAACAAGGTTGGGTTCATTGCCTTTCGCCACCGATGGTGACGATGATTATGACAGCAAGCCAGTTTTAAGAAACATTTGCAGAATTCATAGATCCTTTCAGAAAAAATAAAATAATTTAAACAATCCCGATTGTGACGGTAAATTATTTGAATATTTGAAAGCGTTGCAATCTGCTGATATAGTCGCTTCGGGTTCAATCAGATGTCGTGAAATAAGGGCCAGTTTAAAGGTCAGCGTGATTCTAAATCAGGTCAGCATCATTTCCCTATTTCCAATTAACATTGGCTCATAATTAGAATTATGGTAATCGAGAAAACAGCCGGCCTATACACATATACATCGCGTTGGAAAAAGATGTCACAACGCCTGTCCAGTCGGGCACTATTTGGTCTGTACGTGGATCGCAACAAAAGCAGCGCTTTATGAGTAATGTCCAACAGTTACGTTTGAAACCGGAAAAAAACTCCTGGGGAAATAAAGTTACCCAAGGTCATTCTATGCGGACGAAAAGTTCATGGGACGAGTACAGCACCCTGTTCAGAACGACAGTCTGCTTAGGTTCCATTTAAAAGTTTGCGAGCACATATGTAACTTAACCAGCCCAGAGATGGTGTTGGATTAACTGCAGCCATATGATTGAACAGCGTCAGTGAATAGCTATGTACGTATTGATGGAATCGTGATTACAAGTGCGGATCAAAGAGCCAAAAGAACATTTTAAATTCATTGTCAAGATACAAGGTGTGTATCGGAATGATATCCGATCTATATGAATGCAAAGGATATTAGTGTAACGAGGAGTAACACTTAGCAAGAAGGGCTTTGTGGTGACTGTTGACCCAGGAAAGCTTCAGAAAAAGACCAGTGATCAAGAATAACATCAAAAACAATATGAAAGTTCGGTCTGAAGTAGAAATGAACCGACTTTCGCGATACCCTGCCTATTAGTACTAAAACGTCAACATGGGAAATGAACGAATATCAAATCGGCACTTACTGCATTGTGTTCCGTGAGCTTTTCTCACCGGTATAAACAATAACGTGAAATTCCGGTGCCCACATTAGAAACTCCCGTTCCCAGTTGAGCAGTGTAGACAAGGGGGCGATAACAACGAATGGACCGTAATCCTTGCACTTGGAGAAAGCAAATAAAAGTGGAGGCACGGGAGATTACTATCTCCGAGATGGGTGAAAAATGGATACGTAAAAGAGGCACATAGATACATGGAAATTCTTTGAACGCAGATGAGTTTCGTAAGAGAGTAAGTGAAGGGTTTGTGTTTCCAAAAAACGCTCCTGAAGAAAAATGCAAACAAGATGGAAAATGGCGAATTCTCGACAGTGATCAAGAACAATAACTGAACAATAACTAAGCTGGATATTCTGTGAGAGATAGGTTACGCAACTCGGGGCATGTTTGCCCAACTCACTCTGTTCCATTGTAAATGCGATCGAAACACGTTCACTCGACCAAGTTGTTTAAGATCAGTCAATAATGGATTATGCACAAATGTAGATGAATTATACGGTGAAACGGCACTACTGACACGTACAAAACTTGTCTCGTGCCCAATTCAGAGAATAGGCCGCCTCATTCTCTTGGTGTCATTCTCATAGGCATCATTCCCAGCACAGGACAGACTACTCTAAGTACTCCATCACGACGAGACTTGCGTTTCCATAAACCTGCGAGCAATACAGGATGGCTTTCCACAGCCGCAGATCCAATCATGCCCGAAATATCAATGAGTAGAAGCCAGATAAGCTCAGTCTCACAAGACCAACTGACTGGGAAACTCCTGACTCCCTCTGATTATCCAATGTAGCCTCTGGGTGAAGTTACACTAGCGAACAAACGGTAGAATACTCCGCTGCGTGGACGTAGGAGCGCGGTATCTGAGGCTCGCTCCCGACAGTGGGAGAGGTTTTCGCACTTCATGTCTTGAAGTAGGAAGGGCAGCGGAAATTTCCCGTATTAGCCCCATCAAGGTATGTTCCATTGTGCTGGCTAGATGTTCACGCCAGTCTAGTACTCCTGTATAACTGTCTAGTTGCGCATTAAAAACCCGTCAATTGGCTCTTCCATCACATCCTCCGGTAACGCATTCCTCTTTGACAGGCGACAGATGAGAAGCAGACCTTTTTTCTGCATTTCGCGGAGCGTCTGTGCATGTCCCCTGATGCGGTCGGTGTTCCTCAGGGGGAATCTCGATTGCAGTTCCGGACCAAAGCCGATCCGAATGATGCGTCTGGTGTAAATCGGGCCGCCTCTCATTCGTCTGTATACCATGGGAAACAACCCCGTAGCCATCAGTCGGATTTTATAGCTAATCCACGTATTCCCACGATGATGCATGTAGCAGCCCGTTGAACTCTCTCAAACTGAGCAGAAGTCATTCCTCTGATGGTTGTCGTAGAACGGTACTCCCCAAACGGTAGCTAGTAGTAAAACTGTCTTTCGATTCTCTTATGGGCAAATTTTGAGATGTTCACTGGTGTGGGCTACCGCGAAGTACGTCATACTCTGAAGTCACAAACATCCACTTCTAAAGCCCTCCATGTCATCTGCCCAGTTTTTCCTCTCGCTTCCAAGCCTCCTGGCTAAGCCACTCATGGGATATCACTCAGTGTTTAACGAGTAGGATAAACCAAACTAAAGCTTTAGGATTGATGAAACCGAAATCCCCTTTTCAATTAACCGCATCTGCATTCAGCTCACTCTGTCAGATCGGACTACTATAACTATAGCTATTATGGCTAGAACCCTTGAAACTTTCCACTTAGATGTATGTTTTGTCTCTGAAACGCACATACAAGACCCTAGTTCCGTTATCACCGTGCGCTCTCCAGATCCAACAACATACTCACAATTCACACACCGTGTCAGGTGATTTGGTATCCGACGCTTGCGGTGTTCGGATTCCGCTAAGTGTCAAGGTTGATTAGATTCCAGTTAGTGGCCGACTGTGCGCTGTATGCCTCGCCGGTTGGGCATGGGTCAACAGCTATAGAACGAAGAGTCGATGCTTATTCGTCGTATCGGCATGTGTACCAACCGAATGCAGTGCACGTGAAATTAAGGATGAATTCTTCCGCTACAGTGTTCGGTCATTGGAAATCTTAATAACCGCTGGAGACTTCAATGCTCAAATCAGATACCTGGGCGAATCAGAAAGGTGCCTAGGCTGCGGGCACCCAATCCTAGCCAACCGGACGGACAACGGAGATCGTCTACTTAAACTCTCGGCGGACGATGAATTGTTTCTATCGAGTACCAACTGCTCTCACAAAAGAAGACACCACCTCACACGGAAATCCCTGGTCTCTTCATGGTGATGGACTCAAATGGACCGCCTAGCCACCAGCTACCGCTGGCGAGGAACCATCTATGACGGTCGCTATTACTAATTGTAGGGGTCATTGGGAAAATTATTATCATACTGCACGAGGGTGAGAATAGCGCGCTCCACTAATTAAATTCCAAAGAAAGTGATGGCGATGGTAAGAAGGCGTTTAGATCAAGTGCTTGATGAAAATGGTTTAGGAACGGGAACAATGGCGAGCGGTCTCCAGGGGTCTAGGACCTGCACAGCCCCGATGGACTTCGCATTAGTCAAAGTACTTTTACTGGTGATTCCAATAAACGCACGCCGTGTTTTCCAATTACCTTTTGACTGGAATCATTGGGAAACGTATCACGCGACAAAATTCAGCATTTATTCCACATTCGTTTGACAATGTCAACGAGAGATCGTTCCGTGTACCCATTATTGGTTAAGTAGGAGAAAAGTGGATACCAATTCGGTGTTTTTCCGCAATTCTTGTTCCGAAATAAAAGCTGGAGCGTAAGACCTCTGATGCCACACCGAAACGCACAGTCATGCGCTACGAAAATGACAGTAACTGCCGAAACAAGGGAACATATGGTGTGATAAAGATACACCAAACTACAAACTAACCTCTTTCCACAGTAGATAGAGGAGAGTAATCACTTGGACCGTTTTCCCCAAACCCATTTCATCGGCCAAGATAGTATTGATTCCATTATGATAAGCATGCCATAACCAACGAACTCCCTCGATCTGATACGGATGCAACACGCATTTGCAAACTGGGGACAAATAACTAGGCTGTCCGTTTGCCCAACACGTCTGATGTGGGAAGGGAAAATGATAGAAATGGGTGCAATAGGAAAAGTGTATTTTAGATGACAGGAAGTCAAACCCAAAAAACAGGCGTTGGAAACGACCATTCGTATGGAATCCATTGGAATCCGATAGCATGCCGGGAGATAAAAAAACGATGCAATGCATTTTTCTAAAAATAAGATTATTATTCTTTATTTAGCCCGTTGACCTACAGACCTACAGCAAATAGTGGATGTGATGGCTATCGGCTGCTATTGGTGATACGGCACATTAAACAGTAAGTCATTTAATGCTTCAAATGCTTTGTAGAGTTCCGTTACACAGTGATATATTTGCTAATCAAAACGAACCTGTCATTTGATCTCACCTAAAAATCAACTTGCTTTCTTACTGAACAGCATCATGTGCACACTTCGAAATTAGTACAATAAGATTATTGGTATGGACATTCTCATCTAGTACTTCAGAGTTGTTGATCCGGTGATTGAATGAGGTTTTCAAGTTGGGAACAAAGAATTTTTGCGCAACGCGGGGGTATAAAAAAAGTAGCATAACAGAATGATTGAACTGCTGGTCAGAAAGTCAGCAAACATAAAAACCGAACCGTGTGCGACATTTAAATGGAATCTCCCAGAAACTTACATCCGTCACGTTTCATCATTGGGTCTGAGACCGAACACATTGTAGATCAGGACTTTGGGCAAAAGAATTCGAATAGGGTTTCTAATAAATCGAAACTTGAGCATGTCTTACGCATTAGACTTTCAGTTAAAGGCTCCGGTTAGGAGTCCCTAAGATCACCCCACTCCCTTCGTTTGTATGGGCTACCGCGAATAAAGTCGTTTCCTGTCTTAGACACGAATCTGAATTATGGTTCAGTACAGTTCAGTTCCGTTTTTTACCACCACTAACCATGCATTTTCATGTGCTGGTCTTGGTTGACTACGGGTCACCATCAACAGAACAAAAGGTCACTGGTTATTAGTCGTCTCTGTGTATGAGCCAATTGATTGAACTCACAGTGGAATAAAAGGTAACTTCGACAAGGACCTCTCTCTCGAGTGCTGCAAACTGGTCACTCGATGAACAATGTAGTTGCCAACCGGTGACTACAACGCTCAGGAGGGACATCCAACGAAATCGGTTAAAGGCCTAGGCGACTTAATGCAATCCCATTCAACTGCATACACGGTGGAAATAGCCTACATAAACTTTGCACGGATCACGGATTGTTCAAGCACTAACTTCTCCCACAATAAACGGAACCAGTTTACATGGATAAAGCACAACTTACCTTAGCAACAGACATAAATCAATCACATTTTCATCGTTCACCACTTGTGGGAACCACTAAAGACTGCTGTTCGCATTGATCAACACCCATGGACATGGACTACACTTGGCTGCGAGCCAGATTCTACCTGCGCCCGATGAAAAACTGTCATAGAACCACTGGAAGTAGTTTCTCAAAGTACAATGTAAGCGACAACTGCTAATGGGCTTCTGAAGTGGAGCTAACTGAACACCTTTGAATTCAAATACTCATCGAAAGACTCAAAGAAAATGGGGGGGGGGATAATAGAAGAAACCTCTCTCAAAAGAGGATGGGTTGTGGAACACAAGCAAAGTGAGAACTATAGACTCCGTCGACTTTCTGCTGCGTTATTGGATGCTGGCACAACCAGTTCTTGGAAGATTAGATATGATACTGCGCACGAATCCCTTAAACGCCTGAAGAATGACCATGAGCGGTGGTGGGTAGCAAAATATAGGGGGACGGAGAAGAGTGCGACTATGGATAACAATCACAATCTTTTTTGTCCAATTAGAGGTACCGGCAAAAAGAAATTAGACGCAATTGAGGTAATTAAGCAGTCCAAGGGGCACAGAGATCCAAATTCAACATCTTCAATGATGGGTTGGCAATTTTAAAGTGCATTTCAAGTGGGACTCATCGACATTAGAACAGCCAATTATTGTTTCCGCTGGGCGAATATTACCAGTCGATATTTGTACCCCTTTTTAAACGGATGGTATTGGGAAAATTAGTTATCGTAAATGACCAAAAGCCTTCTGCCTGGTAGGTTGTCTCCATCGTCTTTTAAGTGTGTAGGTTCAGCTTTCGTCCTTGAGTTTACGAAACCCCTGGGTTCAATATAGAAGAGCCAACCGATTCCAACTGAATAGTGTGAAAACCACAGAGGGATGAAGTTGATCACTATATCACCAAATTTATCGCTGACATTATACTCCGTTGATCTTTTGTCTCACGTAAATAACAATCGCGTGAGAATCTTGGTCATTTAAGACCAGGTCGAGGCTGCAACGACCGTATTTCCAGTCTTCTTGGCTTCCGTAGACCCACNTTCGTTGATCGCCAGATAAGTTTTTCCGGCAAACGACGTTTCCAGAGTTAGGCAGTAGTTATAAGATCAGGAGTGGTCAAAAAAGACAACACATGAGGTGACGAGATCGTTGACTGAGGAACCCGGGCATATAGGTAGCGCTCAGTTAGTGGATTGCGGGCCTCGAGATCCGTATTTTGAAAATGTTATCAAACCTGTCCATGATGTTGATCGAAATCAGCAAAATAGCCAAAAAATGTGACCGTGAAAACACGTGACAATTTGTAGCAGCATCGTAAACGGGTAAGATTTTCTAACCCTGTAATACCAGTCTTGACTTACGCGAGCGTAGTGACCGATCTAGCATGGATCGGGAAAACATATGGATGCAATACATAAATCACTCACATTCCAAATATCTTTCGCATCCCGCGTGGACGGCAATGACTTCGAAGGAACTCTGCTAGTCCCATAGGCTTCGCACAGCATAGTGGCGATTCGTGTGCAATAGAGGTGAGTCAATCGAATCAAATGCTGACGGATCAGCAGTGGTAGGAGTTTCCCTTCCGGCTCATCTGGTGGCTTGATTGACTTTAGTCGGGCAAGCTCGGGAGTGTTTGCCACCATCTCCAGAACGTCTGTGTCTGCCTCGATGATTTCCCATGTGTAGTGATTAGCCGGTAGATGCAACCATTTGACAAGAACGTGTCGATAGCGCAAGTTCGTTCGTTTTCCTTCAATGAGGGGATTGAGAACGTTACCTTCGGAATCCAAAGGCGCGAACTCTGGACACATAGTGATTACGCGTTCCGGTACGAGGGTGTAACTTTCGACTCCCCAACGTAACAAGTACAGACGTCTAGCACCAGCGTCCGAGGGCATTTTGGCAGTCCAACTGTGAATCAAAATGGGTCAAATGCATCGGTAATTTAAATTCGTGGCAGAAAAATCAAATAATGGGTTTTGAATTTGAGACAATAAATGCGAATGGTGTTAGAAGATAACAGCGACTGAGTGATAAGGTGAAAATGCTTTGATTTGCCCCATAACAATTTTACTTTTGCCAGGCAAAACTTCGCGTTTCGATGATCGAGTCAGCCGAACCGCCCGGATATAGATGAGGCTTCCACCAGCTACGTTAATGTAGCGTTAATGTCATGACCCTAGGGAGCGGTCAGTCGGACGATAGTGGCAACCAGAACAGAGCTCGAGCCTATTCGTTGCCTACGATGTTAAACAAATGTAGCGAAAGCAAGCGAGATAGATCAGTCGTTCAATGGTCTAAGTTTAAAGTTGATAGGTATCAGAAGTTTGAGATTAAAGACTCAATGGTTGCAGTCAACTTTAGTGACAGCGACTGGGTTAATAAAATAGCCACGCCATTCGGACTTTATGTTATTCAGTAGTTGAAATATCTTCCTTTGGGTTACCAGTTCTTGTTATACCATACTGAGCTATCGTGGATATTGAATACATCTGTGATGTATGCCATACGATATAATTTGATTGGGATTATGTAACAAGAATTCAGGTAAGAAATTAAAAAATATCAACACAATTTGGGGGACAATTTGGTGGCAAAATAAAATATTAGGAAAGATAGTTAACCAGTATTGAGGATTGATGGTTTATTCTAATAAACAAAGAATATTCTCCTTTAGCTGACTAATGTAGTACATAGTTAAGTTCGGTTATCCCAGAGGACTTACATTGCGGAAGACTAATTTCTTGATTGATAACCTCGATGTGATTTGGGATGATGGAACTCCAGCAGCCATACAATAAGTGTGTGTACTACCCAATATTCCGTGCCTTATCTCACGTCACTCTTATTGACTGGGCATCAAATACTGTATAGCATCATGAATCAAGCACTGTACACCGAGTTTCATCTGAAGAGAGGTGGGTGCGCGCACGGCTTTCAAATTTCATGACAAGGCACAAAAATCATCACCCTGTGTTCTCAAGCCAGTTGAAAATTAGTCCTGTGGTACAAAACGGAGCTTAACAGTTGTATCACAGAGAACTAACTGGTAAATCGGGTTTGCACAGAGTAGTAATCGCTGTGAGCGACCGGGTCAATAATGCTATGAACTCCTGGGAACTAACCTCTGCCAGGATTGCCATAGCGCGCTTCAGGGGTAAGCTGCTCACTATCATTGCTGTTTACAGGCGGAAACGCCCATTAAGGACGACCCTCATAACCGAGTTTAAGACGCAGTCAGTCGCGGTACGGGAGGTGATATTCTCCCCTTCACAGAAGACTGGAATGTACAAACTGGGCCAGCACACGAGCATACTCGGTATGTTCTGGGTAAGTTAGGCATTGGTCGCCGTTGCGAAAATCACGAAAGTTTGGTCACATTTACCAATCTTCACCGACTGTTGGTGGCCAACATCCGTTTCCAGCACGCTGGATAACAACTACTGACTTAGTACTCCAATGACGGTCGAACAGCACACCACATTGATTAAATTTTGGTATATGCTTGTTGGGTCGCTTCAATGAAAGATTGAAGTTCCTATCGCAGGATAGAAACTGGGACGGTACGGGACCATATCCGTGAACACTTTTGCTTCAAGGTATCCCTGACTGCTCGCCGAATGACTCACCCCCAGGCGAATAGAATATCACTCCCTTGAAACGACATGCGGAAAGGAGGACGTTGCTGGACGATGCCGTTTCCAACATAGCCGCAACTCCTCTCGATAACGAAACTTTTGACACATAATGAAAACGTCCAACAGAGAGACGACGCTGGGCAGTTAGTTAATAAATACTCCTTGCCACATGAACGACTGGACCTCCGAGCGTACGCTGCAGTTGTTTGCAAAGGCAAACGCTCCGAATGCATTTTTAGTCTTTCCCAATCCGAGTATCCCTTGGAACCCTCAGTAATCAATTCTGCGCTCATCATCAGAACAAATACCACCAAATAACTGAGAGTGACAACAGAGAGCAATCTACGGAGGTCCTCTCAAGCGCTAGTCTGTATTCGTAGAGTGCATCATTTATCCCTCCAAATACGCAAGCTGCGATAATTTGGAGCGAAACATGCAACTATATTTTCTTTTGTTTATTAATGCATTTTCCTGTCACACTTTGATGATTGCTCGTTATTTTTCCTGGACTTCCTAAAAAAGATTTAATTACTCTTCGTCGCGGTTTGCTAATTACCAGCCTTGTTTCTCTTATTCCCTTAAACACTCTAATCACAAAATTGTTATTTTCATACTAATTCATGTGAGAATTTCGCCCATAAGATGTTCAACGACCCCAGTCATCCGCTCAATCCCGATCTATCTGTTCACGAGCCAATTATCACTGCTAAGCCTCCCGCACAAATATTTATCGCAATTCAACTGTACCCTATCTGACTCGTATTCCAATTGACAAGATGAAGAACCGAAACGAACCAATTTTAAACCTATCCAGATGAATCTGTCTAATTTTTATCACTGTTGCACATCATTTTTTTCATTTTTTCTATCCCAGTGTGACGGTGAACCAATTTTTGACTGAAATGTAGGCATAGTTGCCTGCACAAGTCATTACAATATCATACAAGGCGAGAGAGGTTCGGCAGATCAATTCACCTGAATTCCGTAGTGTACGTCACCAAGCTACACGCTGCGCCAAGAGGGACTGTAAAATATATTGTGAGGCGATTACATATAGCATGGAGGCTGCAACCCCTTGAGAAGACGCTGGAAAGCCATGCCATCTAATCCGTGTCGCAGCAGGAAAGAGACGGACATCGGAGCCACCGTTGCGAAACACCACGGATTAACTTATTCAGAGAAATGAGCAGAAAATGTAGAGGTGGATTGAACACATCGACAAACTGCTCAACCACCCATCAAACCAACTTGGCTTTGCAAAGGTGATAAGTGGGTTGAATACCAACAATATTATTAGTGACCTACCTTGTAGAACAAAAATAGCGAATGCAGTCACTTCTCTGAAAAACAAGAAGGCCCCTGGAGTGGATGGAACAGCTTGGGAGTAGTTCAAAGTTTGCCTACTGATTCTAATCGATCCGTCGCACTCTCTTGTTCACTCCATTTGTGAAGAAGTGCTCCCAAAAGAATGGGCAACCTCAATTTGAGTCTTTATTCCAAAAGGGGCGATAGGCCAAAATGCGGTGGTGGCCCAGTGGTAACGTCACCAAATTATCATCCCAGGGATGTGTTCGAATCCCACCACCACCGCCTGACTTTCCCCAGCGTGTGTTGTATGTCAGCTCTTTTATTGGCCGCTCCCCCCTTCCTGAAAATTGTATCTTTGTATATTCAGTAAAAAGAAAGTAAAAGAAAAAGAGAAAAAAGAACAAAGAACAAAGGTATGAGACTCATTGATACTACAGCCAAACTGTTTCGGTGACACTGCTTCACCGCTTCGCAGTTGTCAGAGATACCTTCACCCAACCGAATCAAGGCGGTTTCACCGTGGAACAGGATGTATTGAACAACTCTCCATTCTACGCAGGACACTAGAATTCCACAGCGTGTTTAATCGACTTCCGCGCTACCTTTGATTCTGTCAATAGAGACTTCTTGTGGTGCATACTGCGGTTAGATGGGATACCCGAGAATATCAGCAGGCTTTTAAAGCGATCCAGGTATACGTTCTTACCTTCGGAAAAAATCAAATGACTTTATATTAAGCTCTGGAGTGAGGTAAGGTTATCCCATCTCCAAATATACCATAGATTGGATAACGCAACAAGCACTAATCGACCACTCATACATGCTGTATGGATCGTGGACCTCGAGTGTGGGATGATGTTGTGGTACTTGGGGACACAATGGGCATCCTCCAGTCTGTTGTCAGTCGCACCAAACCAGACCAGACCAATACATTTTAGGACCGAACCTTCTAGCGCAACACAAGGNACACAAGGTATCTCGATTAACGGGGGGGGGGGAGTTACCGAATCAACCCAAGGTTTCAATTATCATGACTCTACATTTAGATCGAACGACCAGGTTCAGCATGAAACTCAACTTCGTGTAGAAAGCTAGAAGAGCCTTTTCATAACCCCTCAGACCGTTGTGGAACCCATGTGAAATACGCATAATTACTAAGCTTCAGGTTTATCAGGTTTATATCCGGCCTCATACTCACTAATAATTCTGAAAAAGCCACTAAGAGTACAAGATAGAAGGAAGCTCGATATTTGACCACTGGTGTTTACGTCGCATCTCGAAAGTAAATTAGATTTCCAATGATGAGGTTTGACGGCGCTGCCCAAACATAGCCAACCTTTTTCAACACCGGAGCCCTCAATAGTTCAGCCACGTGCTTCGAAGACCCGGCACTCAAATCTCGAGACAGGCTGAAGCTCCTGCACCCCGTCGATCGTTGATAAATATAAGAGGGTAGGCGAAAGAATGTAACCTCAGGGAACACTGAAATTAACAGGGATTTGCTGAGATAGGAACCCATCGATTCGGACGGAGATGGTTCACTTGCTGGGGAAATATTGGAGCCACGATACGGGAGATGGGTTTAATCCGAACATAGGTAATTTCGACATCAAACTTTCATGCCAAACACCATCGAATGCCGTTTAAATGTTCAGTGAGACACAGATGCCTGATTATAGGTCTTTTTTGTTTATCAGCCTCACGTTTCTAACCCGACAGACCGAGGTCAGTGCCGAAGTCATCGAATCATCTGTGAAACAGGAGAACCATGAAAACTAAAAAGGTTTATCGGTGAGCTATATACAAGTGGAAAACGAACTATGGATCCCGAAACGTACCAGAAAGAGTGAAACGCCAATCTACCCCAACCTATCACTGTACAGGTATGCTTACTTCACAATATCTTCGTAGTCGTAAGAGTTTGTCAATTTGTTCTCCTCGTCGCTCACTTCTTCGCTGCTGTGTTCGACAATAAATGGGATGGTGCCAGTTTCTGATTCGCTAGCATGTTCCATCAACACAGAGTTTTGAGGGATGTGCAACTCGGATACCACTGTATCAGTTGCGTTTGATTCATCCACCATGGCCAAAGAAGCCGATTCATTGCTGTTTTCTGAATGAACCAGACCTTCATTCGTTTCGGCTCTGCTCGATTGGGAAGTAATAGTGGTAGATGAATTTATTCCGGATTTCAATTTGAGATGTTTCATGTAGTAGCGAACCATACTTGGATGCAAGGCTAACAGAATGGCTCCGGACACCCAGGCGCAATGCCAAAATGATTGAT
This sequence comes from Echinostoma caproni, assembly GCA_900618425.1. Lineage (NCBI taxonomy): Eukaryota > Metazoa > Platyhelminthes > Trematoda > Plagiorchiida > Echinostomatidae > Echinostoma > Echinostoma caproni. The sequence goes on from UZAN01040287.1 coordinate 65,779, forward strand.
CTTGAAACTTCACAAAGTATTCGAATCGCGCATTGTCACGTTGATACGCTGGGTACGATTTTATGGCATCACTCACTGAAATGTTATCAGAACAGGTATGCAAAAACAATTAGGAAGCAAAACAAAGGACGCGATTTTCCTTTTAAAGATGATAAAATGTGTCCTATCAGAGTGAGACATTACATGACGTTCACGAAAAAATACTTATACTACTGAAATATTTTTTTATTATCGGCTGATTAAAAAAGTGTCCATGTCCGATTCAGTACCACGCCTAACCTATCGGAGCTTTATGTGGTACGCCACTCCAAGTCTCGGGGTTTATGTTGCCGGTTTTCACTACTAAACACCAAATCCTCGTGACTATGGGGTTCGCCCCGTCTGTAGTTCACCGAACTTAGGTGTGTAATTAAAAAAACACTATGCCAGTGCTTCAGTGAGCCGTTCGACTTTCTGCATGTTTTGATTACAGATATTAGACTGTAAAACTACAAAACTGACATTTTCGTGTACCTGTTTTGATTGCTATATCTTGGTTTAGGTAAATACATTTAATTCGAATGAATCACCAATTAGTCTACAAATATACCGTTATTCGGACGCTATCAGCATCATCATCAGCGTAATACAGTGAAGCGAACTTCACTGATTGCTACCAAACTCATAATGCATACAAGGAAAGTGATAATGTGTAAGGAGAACAGGAATTGGACCTATTTTTAGGGTCGCTTTTGGTGCAACAGCAACTGTGTCGGCATCAGAGTGAGAAATATTCTCGAGTATGAATCTGGAAAACCAATTGTGCAATTATTCCAACTAATTTCTAACAATCTCATTGAGGTTTATATTAATCATATTTATGAGATACAAATATAATGTGACATGGCAAAATACTGCATGTTAACCATTGTGACTCAATGTGATTCTATTGTATTTGCCAGTCTCTTACCGAATCTTGACCCGCAATTCCGGTCAAAGGACAATTGTAAAACAACAATGCGAGAGTTTATTGAACGTGACAAAAAGTGAGTTGATAAATGGGGAACCGTGCTATATGTTTAGAGTTCCGCACAGTCTAGATTCTCCCCGAATGGAAAATACGAGAACCCTCAGGGAGGGAATAGACCACTCAGACTGCAGTATTCTTTCCGTGACCCTCGTTCCCACGTATCCAGTACCATCGAGAAAAATGACACTTTCCCAAGGTAGCGATTGATCCCAGACCAGTTTCAATGAATACCATGGGGAAACCTGAGGTTTGAACTAAGCGATTCGATATTTCAAGCCTCGGGAGCATAAGCACTGGAGCACGTGGAAGCCCGGCAGAGTAGAATAGCATCAATATCGCAAGAACCACCGTAGGCACTCTCCGCGACCATCCAGTTCCCCATGGACAGCGATATCAAGGTTTAAATAAATGGTCTACCAGAACAACAAATCTCGTTAGATTAAGATACGTGCGAGGTAGTTGCACCTTACTATTGTCCTTCACTGGACGAATATCACTTGCCTGAACCGGGCAATGCCATATCGATGCGGTGTTGTTTTGACTACGTTTCCTTTGACATGATGGAAAACAGACACTCTTCAACATACTGGGGGGTCACATGAAGGGTATGAAGTTCTTATACGAAATGCAATACCTGTCCGCATTATCCACCTGACCCTATGAAAAGCCTAACCAGGAGACTAGGATACATAGGCCCGGTTACGCTCCCTGGCTGGGGACCCCGAAATGGCCACCGATGATTAGAGACACTGAGTGATATGGCTGGGTATCGTAAACAGTGGCGCTCATGCATCCACTCATTATTCTCCTAACACCACTATAGGTAAATTCTCCATTTTCCGCCTGAATTTGTTCTCAATAGTTCAATCTTCATCTTTCTCTTTTATCCAAATGGGTGGACAAAAGACAGCAACCAAAACCGGCGCACGAAAGTGCATGGTTAATGGTGGAAAAACTGAAAGTGAAAACCTATGTGATACACGCTAACTCAAATTTGACAGCAAGCTGTTGAAACTGGAATCCTCGAAATTTCCTGTGTAAACCTACCGGGTCCTTGAAACACGCATGCAAAATATTACACACTCAAATGGGATCTGCGAATTAATCGAAAAGCACCTAACCGATCTGAATGCTTTCTCAATGGACAAACAGACAACGTCAATCGATAGCTTGAAACGTGAATTAATCACAGACTGCCTCCAAAGAGGACCAACTACAAACATTAATGACATGAATACATTCAAGATTGTGGCTCATTTTGACCATCTTGTGGGCACTGAGCATGCTCTGGTATGATCCCAACTACGTTTATGATAACAGCAGCTACACTGACCCGGTGCAAATAGAACTATATATATATATATATATATATATATATATATATATATATATATATATTCCAGGCAGGACGCGACAGAAAAGAGGCTGAATTTCCATCTGAAGCCGGACTAGAGGCAAATCGATCCTGCTATCCTCGGACGATGACAAAACTTTATGTGAGAACTAATGAGGCCTTAGTTTGATCCAGATAGTTACCAAACTGCGCAGTGTTATGAGGGGATACTCACACTTGTCAATAGTTTGCACTCACCAAGAAGTGGTATTGGTTTCCCACAGAATTCGTAATTAGATTGAAGGATTCACTGTTGTAACTACCACTGCTCGAACACTCGAGCTGAATTGGCGCCTACGCAGAGCAGCCTTCGGAATTTCCTCTCAACTCGGAAGTCCAACAAGCCGGTGATGTTCAACTTCGCCACTGATTGGACCACGAACCGTGCCCTTTCTGATAACCCGAGAGTTCGCCTGGGATAATATAACTTGATCAATGACCCCGAGTTTACGGATGACGTCGTCACTTCGAGACACACCAGATAACCTACAGTCAATAATTGACCATGCCAGTGTTAAAGCAATCCTAGTAAACCCATCACAATGAACGACGGGCGAGCGGAATTCGTTCAAGCTCTCAAGTACGTCGACTGCGCCGACCAGCCCAACGGCCAAACCAAATACAAAATTCGAGTGCTTGTCGATATCTCTAGGAGGACTTCTTGACAACTCCGCCGAGTGCTAAAGAGTTTATGGAGCTACCATCTGTCCTATCCTGAACTACGACTGTCAGATGCAGCCATTAAGACACCAAGACCTCAAAAGATTCATGATTTCTGATCACCGGTGTCCGCACGAGAGCCTGGAGAAATAATGGTACGATCGAACGCCGTGAATACTGTTCATTGAAAAGCTGCAAAACTATCAGGCTCCAGTGGCTCAGTTATTTGCCAATTCTTCGGAGCTCTCTACTCATCGCCGTATTTGGGATGGAAGTGTCGTCTGTGGCCTAATTTAGACCTGGATCGCCCTAGTCAAAGAATATATGGACATGAATACAGAGTACAGTCAAAAAGCTGGAATACGAACCAGCTTTCAATCTGCGTCAACCTTGTCGCTAAACGCCCCAAAGAGGTAGCTATTGCCAGAGACACCGGCGAAGTTGATTCATCCTCAGACACACTTTAGCTGCATGGAAGTATTTGTACAACACTGCTCAAGTTGCATCTGGAAACTACAGGACATGTTTACCTGATAAAAGTCATACCAAATTGATGAGATATTTAGATGTCTTCATCAGTAACTAACTTGGAAACAATATCAAGGGCGAATACCAAGTATCAAGGCTAAAATATCACGACTGAACGCTATGTCACCCTGAAAGAAAAAATATTTTATGAATGAAGGCCAAATTCAATCAACGAACGCTGTAATTTCGCTGTAACGTTCACAAGGAGATTTAGTCCTTTCTGGTAAATCGATGAACTGGTGGCTTAACGTCAATCCGTATGAAACTCGTTTACTCGCTTATGCAAGTGCACGCTTTGTCAACTGGGGCTGAACCAGCATCTTTGGAACCTGAGACAAAACAGCCGACCCAGGAAACCCTATGGATTTCAACGCAGTTTGTTTACCGAATCAATCTCCAGCAGGTAATAGTCGTGGAAAGAAAAAATTATGAACGAAGGTTTTCAATTGAAGCAAAAGTCATTAAGTCTAAAAGCCACGGATATCAGTTAAATTCCGTGCGAAATCTTTGTTCACACTGAGGACTAATATGGTTCAAGATGAAGCAGAGAACCGTTGAACTTTTCATTTACCTTTCTCGTCTTGCTTTAATGGGCGGGTACATATGATTCGTCAGAAATTACTGCAACGACTGCTAATATCCGCCGTCTTTTCCACTATTTAAAGGATTCAACCCCTCTTGCAGACAAGTTGGGGTTAGTTTCCAGCTCAAAATCAGGGAATTTGTGCGTGGTGTGATAAAAGAAAGAAAAATCCGAGGCTGAAATGGCCTTATAGTTCAATCAAAGGAGTGCACGACAAGGAATACATGTGTAAACCAAGCGTCGAAAACCACCAATTCTCTATTGAAATACTCAAAGATATGAGATATTTCGCATTGGAGTTACCAACCTAGCCATCCTTAGATTGCTGTAGCAAGTTCTACTAATCAACAGTTAAGATGATTCACGGGAGCGGCAGGCCTAACATTTCACATCGATGAACGAAAACTGAATAACCGAGTGATACAAGCGAAACATCACATAAAGTCACCACGAATGTCAGTCGAACGGACACCGTGCAAATCTAAAATTTGTAGGGCCATCCATGTCGTCTCGTTGTCATCACTCCTTGTGTACTGAATACTCTTAAACCAAAAAGTTACCTGATGGAATGGGTAAGCCGTTCATTTAATTCCCCAACTGAGTTTCACTGTTCGGTCACGTATCAGAAAAACCGTCAAGTTCCGTCTTTTGATGGCTGAGGAAGTAGCAATATAACCTGGAGCGAATGGTAGTGCAGACTGCCGAGGAACGACCAGTAAAACAAACCAGTAAAACAAAGCTCTGTTAGTTGGAGAAAGATAAATTTATCAATAAACATTGCTTCGATGTGTGAATCAAAAGAAACTTACACAGTTTTGTTACTTTTTGACGCCTTAACGGTCGATGGGCAAGGATTTTTTCCACTGCAACCTGAAAAGGAACGGAAAAACAGGGGCATTGTGAGGTTTTATGCAATCTACTCCATGGAACAATTGATTTCTCCCGATTTAGGAATTGATCCACATTCGTCACTATGATTCAACTCTGTGACCAATAATTTAGGGTTACACTACTTTACTCTAGCATCGAAATGGCCAACAATTGTAGCGTTGGGAAACCAGAACAAAACTATACAGTTTATCCAGGTTTTGGTGGGCTGAAAGCTGAATGGTGCGAAGTGCGATCTAATAAATGTTACTACGGTCACAGATATACAATTGAGTTTCATGAAGTTACATAAACTAGAAGGTCCTTATTAGGAAACAAAGAACGCAGCGTATTCCGTGGAACAAAAATGCTTAGAGTGAAAGGAAAATTGGTGTGCATTTACCCAATTTTTTGTTATATATTCGCCAGTGTTCCAGTGCTGCGTTGGACCGTAAGCCTTGAGAGCATCTTTATCGCTCAAAATTCGGTCTAGCTCTGCTTCGTTTTCGTAAGTGTCCACTGATTTAACAATTCTCCGTGGACGTAAGCTCCTGCGGCGTTCACCCTCCTGAACTACCGTTGCTTGGACAACCGACGAGGACGGATTATCAATCAGCTCTGGTGCTATCTCAGGGAATCCCACCTCTCCAACATTCTTCGGAAGTGGTGGTTCATCATCCACAGTAAAGTCATCCATTGAATCCATAAAGGAAAGCAGTTTTCTCGGCCGGAGACTTTTGCGAATATGAGAACCGCGAAAGGTACCGCTTGCATCCTGTGGTTTCGGTTCTAAAGATGCATGGTAAGAAGTAAAAAGGCATATATTTACCAGTTATATCACTTTCTGGCACAAAACAGTTTTCAGGAAGAACATTTGAACAACTGTTGAGTACAGACTCAATCACAGGAGGAAAACAACTGGCTTGATAGTTGTTAGATTCCTCTTTTGGTAGTTCTGTGGAATTCGTTATACTAGGGGAGGCCTCGGATACTCGTTCAACGGAAAGAGTAATTTCGCCAGGACACACAGGGTCTGCCACTGTATCACTCAATATATTTACATCCGCGTTATCATTCACAATATCGTCAGGAGTTTGTTCTAAATGACCCAGACAGTAATGCATTCGTATTAGATGAAAAAATTACCTTCACTCGGTTGAAACGCATCCTCGGTGGAATCTACGAGCACAGACTGAGGATCATTTGAACCATCCAAGGTAGACACCGTTTTTAGTGAAGCACGTGAATGTATTACTGCAGACAATTTCGTGGTAGCCAAATGTACATTTGCGTCAGGTTCTGTCGCTGAATCCAATGGAACCGCGGGTGCAGTAAAATTATCTTGTGTGTTTATTTGTTCTTCATCGGTTTTCTTTAGATCAGACTTTTCAACAGGAACAGGAGATTCAGCAGTCTCTTTTGGACTGCTGCAATGTTCCTTGGGTAATTCCAATTCACTACTACCGCCATTTTCAGGAAGTTGCAGTTCGATTGATGAATTCATAAATGCTGTAATCAGAATGGGAGGTGAAACTTAATTAGGCAGTATCACCAAAAACAGAGGATCGGCATATAACGGATTTAAAGGTGTCCACTGGTTGTTAATCTCAATCGGTTTCATGGAACGGACGGACAAAGAGAGGTATACAAACACAATAGGCTAAGCATGGAAAGTTTTCTTTACTTGGTTTCTAAACACACACAGCACATACCACACACAACCTATTTATTCTCAGGCCGGCAACATTATATAAATGACGATTACAGCACCTAGGATTCATGCACATTTATCTAACGGATGCCAAGCCATAACCACAAAATCCAGACGTCACTATGAAGAGGACGAGTGCTCCAAATCGAACGAAATTCAACGTTTGTTAACTGAAATCACCGAAACATATGCGTTTCCTTAACGGGTATAAGTCCTCGTAACAACTAATCCCAATCATAAAAAGCATATGAATATTGACTACAGTCAGACCATCAATTTACAGTATCTCAACACTTTCAATTTAGGAAATGCCTACCACGAAAGGCCTATAGGTGATGACGGAAAACAATACACCCTGTTTGAGGCTTACGATTCCTGCGAATTACCTTTAGAGTAACTAACGCAGTAGATTTCAAAGAACCATCGATCAGTATCAGTTTTTACAGCCATTAACCATGCACTTTCGTGCGCCGGTTTTGGTTGCTGTCTGTTGTTCATCCATTTGGATAAAAGAGCAAGACGAAGATTGGAATGTGTGAGAGCAGAATTGAAGTGAAGATAGCGAACTGACATAGACTGGGGCTGCGAGCATAATGTTTTTTCAGTTGTTTTCAGTTTGTACAACCCTTAACCATGCACTACCATGCGCCGGTTTTGGTTGCTGTCTTTTGGCTCCCCATTTGAATAAAGATAAGGAGAACGACAGGAGGAGGAAGACAGAAAAGGTTGAATGCAGGATCAAGGATTTCAGTGGACTAATGTTGCAGAGAAATTGACAAGATGCACGAACGCCATTGTTTAGGATACTTAGCCATAACACTCAGTGTCTCCAACCATCGGGTATGATCATTCCGAGGTCCTAATACAGGGAGCCTAACGGGACCTACGGGGCCCAGACCCCTGATTAGGGTTTTCATACCCTCATGCCAGGTCTTAGCTTGACCACGCTTGACTTTCTTCCACCCCCTACATGTCTCGGCGAACATCGCTCGCCGTTGCAACCTATCTGGTGACATACGTAACACATGCCTCAACTAACGTAATCTATTGAGATCGACCATTTGCTCCAATGGGCGACCGCATTTACCTGAAACTCCGCCTAACCTCAGCATTGTTCGTCCGGCTGCCCCACCAGATTTGTACAACGCTACGTAGACAGCGGTGTTCGAACACCGACAGTCTGTCTTTATCCTGATTTCTTATTGGCCACGATTCTGCGCCATATAGCAGAACTGGCCGAATTACTGCAGCATACACTCGACCCTTCACAGACAGCCGGATGGCGCGATGGTGCCACAGATGTCTTTCAAGTTGGCAAGTGCCAACCGAGCCTCCTGTATGCGAGCAGACACTTCACCCGTGATGCGCCCACCGGGTGAGATGTAGCTGCCCAAATAACAAAACTTACTCGCTCTATTACTTCAACAGTTAGGGTGAGGCCGGGTGCTGGACCATCCCAGTCTTGAAGTAACATTTTGCACTTAGAAGGTGCAAAACGCATACCGAACATGGTTACACTATCACTCAAACAATCTAGAAAGGCTTGCGACTTACCTGGATCTTCACATAGTAGCACAATGTCGTCAGCCTGCCACCTGAGGGTAAATCGATGCCACTATCTTCGCACGACGGTAGGGCTGTTTCCATAATGAGATCTATAACAAACT
>UZAN01040288.1:4582-21559 GCA_900618425.1 Echinostoma caproni
TGCAATAGCACGACATGTTTTGATCTTGATGCCGAGGTGTTTTGCAACCTATTTCAAATCATCATCGCTGCGTACACATTCAATTACTCTTCGTCGATCTTCCGCACTGGTGAAACGATAGGACCTTTTCTGTCTACCCGACTTAACGTTCTCCATATTGCGGATGAGTGTAATGGTAGGCAAGGTACAACAAATATTACGGCCAACAATCGTGGTGAGTTTTTATAGCCCCATTACTGACAAATCGAATAACGCATGACGAGACTGCAGAGAAAATCTGAGATGCACCACTCCTGTGAATAAAAATCTCGAATGTAATACAACCGGTACATTGTTTTTTTGCGTTTACAAGCCCTGAAGTAAATTTTAAAAAAATGATACCACAAAAATGTAAATGCTCATCGTTCCGTATCTCCAGTTAAAGTGAACTCTGCTCATGAGAGGTGGATACATCCCAGTCCGACGCTACTAAACACCGTTCACAAAAACACCCCGCCCCTTACTAGCACCAGTCAATTAGCACTGCAACATTTGACAATTACCACAGTCCAGGCTGAAGTATTACGGGTTTCGTCTAACGACTGATGGAGAAGGCGTACTGAAGGGAGTGTCTTTTGGGAATGATGTTTACTATCCACGGTATATTATTGTATCCAAATCTCATGAACAAAATTCACATGTGAATGCAAAANGATTGGTTACAGAGATCGGGCAACGCAATCCTGAGACTGTATACTGACGAGACCATATGGAGAACATATGGTCCTGTCGCAGCTATGGAAGATCCAAAGTGGGCTGTAAAGCTCTTAAGAGCCTCCCGTCCAGCAAAGGACCCAACTTGAACATAATAGCATGTTCATCTGTCGCCCGTATCCTGAGGTACGAATGTCATACAAAGATTACTTGGCATGTTTTCAATGGGTTCCTATCATGCTGCTCTACTCTAATCGCTACTGAGCAACCGGGTTTTTATCTTTGACAATGCGCCCGTTCATCGGAGANGGGGGGGGAGTCGTGTCTAAAGAATTGCGGGTTTTTGCTAAAGAAACGCGGGTCAAGGTTAAAGGATTGTGGGTTTTGGCTAAAGTTTGAGAGACGTCTGTTCGATTTTGGCTAAAGCATGACTTTCTCCCTAGTTTGAGACGTCCGCGGCACTTCACGACTTGAACCTTTCTCAGCCTGGAAGAGATCTTCAGTAAATTCAAACATGTGAGCGATTTTAATCCTTTAATTTGCTTATTATATAGTACATTAAAAACTGGTTCACTGAAAACACTAAAGCCATACGAGATGTACTAAATGGTTTGACAAAACGGGCACATCGTCTAAACCTACTCCAATCACTATGTGGTGCGGCATTTGATACCGTTACTACAGTCAACTGCGCAGCATACGATCGCCACACCTTCTCATTTATTAGTCAAGCTTTGCAATATAAAAATTTGTAAAATAATAATTTTTTCAACATTCATTGACTTCAGAATATTCCGATAGTTTTTGTTCTGGCTCGCCTACAGCGGTGTGACTAAAGGTTGTGCGTCGAGGCTGAAGGACTGCTGATCGTGGCTAAAGCATTTCGGGTTTTGGCTAAAGCTTGATGGAAAAAGGTGCACTTCCGAGTGGGTGGTACCCAGAACATTCAGGTGTTGGTATATTTCCCAGTAATCTGTCATTAGAATCAGGGAAACATACCTTTTGTAATGAATAGCATTCCCAATGAGCTCCTCAGATATTTTGGGTCATAATGGACATAGTTCACCACGAAATTATTTCAGAGTGCATTTTACCAAACAAGAATGAAACAAATTAATCTATTTACTATCAGTGCCAGAGCATCAATTCAGTTTGATAAAATACTACTTGAACAAATTGTACAGTGAATTCCTTCTTCTCTTTTACCACTAGTTATTCTTCAGTCACAACTTTCAGATCTATGTTAATTATCCGTAGTCTCATTTTCTAATACTGGGGAATTTTGATAATTATGCAATATGAAACAAATTAAATTAATCTATTTACAAGCAAATGATTTATTTCTGAGTGGTTTTCAGCAGATACAGCACAAAATAGTCTTCATTAAACAGCAAATTAGTAAAATGTGACAATATACTAACAACCCTATTCCTTAAAATCAGACAATACGAGGAGAGATTCTAGTTCTGTAGGTGGCGAAATGCGTCGTCTGAAGCTGGTATTGTGAACCAGTATGGATTGTGGCACACATACACACACTGAATGAGTTCCATGTATTTTTTAAATTTTACTTCCTTTTAATAAGTATACAAAGTTACAATTTTCAGGAAGGAGAAAGCTGCCAATCAAAGGGCTTCCCGACAACACATGCGATGGGGAAAGACAGTAGGTGACGGTGGGATTCCAACACACGTCCTCTGGGGTGATAATTGATGGCGTTAGCACCGGGCCACCACCACCCGACCAAACGTTTTCGTTTGATATGATAATGATATTTGATCTGCTGGTTACTTGATCACAGGCATCAACTACCCTGCAACCAATGAAGTTACTCAAGCCGTGTTTGAATTACTTTTGAAGCTGAAAAAGCATGGTGGTTTTAATGATTGGGATGAAGCTTTTCTTGTTTTCTTTCGAGTAAAACGTGGATTATCGATCCAGGAATTGAGAAGGAATAAATTTAGGGTATGTAAGCGTTAAAAACAATCGATGAACTTTGGTATAGGAATTTTTAACATGTGTAGACCGTAAAACATTTTGTGTTAAAACAAGGCCAAGGTATATCACAGAGAATTAGTTTTTGGAAGGCTGTGAACATTTCGGCAGTTTACTAGGAAAGCGGTTAATCCATAAACATAAGTACAAACAATAAAAACGAAACCTTAGCACGTGACTGACGCGCTGGTCATCCATAAATCTCAAGTTGTGATAATTCGGTAAAGTCGACTCATTAATCCACCAACCGATGTGTTTGACAAGCGGAAGGTTTTCTGTTTCGAAGTCATACACTGATCGATGATAAATAGATATTGTTTAAACATCATCATCACTACCAGCAACTGCTCCACCACCACCAACAACAACACCAAGAACAGCAAATATATTCATTGTAAGTTGTTTTCAGAAAAGAATAACAAGCATCAAACAGCAGAGCTTTGCGGTTGTAATGGAAGTCTCATGTGTAAGCTGACGAAGACGGCTGTTTCTTCTTTGTTGAGACTAAATAATAGTGAGTACGTTTTGTGTCCCAAACGGAACTTGAACGGGAGACCTTCGGGGTGGGGGCGAAAATCCTTACATCTGAGCTCCGAAGAGAAACTCGCAGTCATCGTCGCCTCTGAAAGTAGCAATAGGCTCATAAAAAACCTAAAATTGAAAGTGTCAAAGCCATTTTCTCATAGATATAATTGTTGTCTGCATGGTACAGCGACATTTGTTGCGTCTCTCAACCCGAAGATTCGGGATTCGAGTTCCAGTTGTGACACAGAGTACGCTTTGTTAACTATGATTAACAAGGACGAAATAGCTGTTGAGTGTGCCTTGTTGACCATCGCGCAACGAATCCAAAGCAGTTAAAGAAATTTCGCCTGTGGGAATTCATGAACTCCTGAGGAGTGAAACCATCAGTCCCAATTATATTAGGAACATACACAGCACCGGGCGACTTCGAAAACGCAACTAGGCTCGTCAAAACCAGACATTCAAAAGCAAAGCCTTTTATTCGTGTGCATTATGATTTTTAAACCCTGGAGTTGTGAAAGTCCGCCCAAGAATTAATTCATCCATCCAATCCAAATGAAGCGCGGAACATCAAAAACTCATTATGTTGTTTTTGGTATCACAGTCCACTTGCCCGAACTGTTTGTCGACTTTTTAGATGAACCATTCACAGAATTCACGGGATTGTGTTGTCCGCCCAGACGGTGAGTGGGCGAAGATTGGATAACTATTGTCCTCAAATGACCCCAACAATTCGCATGATTAACATCCAGTTGTAGCTACTCGTTTCTTGTATGCTTGATTCCCTCTCTCTCTCACACACAGATCTCAGTTTCATGATGATTTGTTTGGGATTAGGGCTATTTTTTCTTTGAGAGACCGACTAAGATTTTACCAGAGATGTTTGTCAAGTGTAGCCATTGTTGCACGCGTAGAGGAAACCGGATTCACGTCCAACGGTATCTCAATGATGGCTTGGAGATAATCAAAAAGGTTAAAGATAATTCCCATTTGTTTTTTACTGTTCATTGTCCATTCTGTTTCTATTTTAAGTACTATGTGAATCGCTGGACAAAGGTGCTTTTCCTGGATGCACGGAACCACTCATCAGGCCTGATAGTCTAGCTTTGTTTTGTGACACTTGCAGCCGTGATATAAGATAACCTAAAAATGTCACATCATTTGCCACTGTGATCGATGTTTAAAAGTATAATTGCAGAAATTTTATGGGATTGGTTCATTTTGCCTCCGTGAACAGAGTCGAACAACGTGCAAGCGGACTACGTGAAAAAGCGGTTGTGTTCTCAACCAACCGCTGTCTTCTAAATTTTCTCATAGACGGTGGTCACCTGACTCACCCGTTCCGGTTCATAAGCTTGGCCTTGCAAGCGTGTAAATATCGAATCAAATAAAATTAAAATTGTTATGCGTAAATATTACCAAGCTGGAGCTTATTAACTCCTATCGGATCGGTACACATTGCGTTTGGATGATAATAAAAATGAATAAAATGCATTCGTTGTACGGTCGAATATATGATGATATTAAACGAGAGAATAGTTCTTTTTCAAGCGGTCCAAAATGAGTCAATGATGACGTTATAGCGCAATGCGTGAAGCATTCTAGAGCCTCCCGAACATTACCCTTAAATCCTTGTTGATTAGGGGAATACGGTAATGACCGATTTGCAAGTACATCTGGAAAGGGTCTCCTTTGACACAACGACACAATTTTACATTTGTCAACATTGAAATGGTAAACCAACGGCAACGTGCTTCGGATGTTTCCTGTATTGTGTATTTCGGAAACGAGGTTTTTTAAGGAAGTCATAATGGGTGGATGGATGTTATCTTCCCCCGGAGATGAACTCTTATGTCATGCCAACAGTTTAACTTTTAGCGTTTTAGCATCAAAGGTCTTGGTAGTCAACCGGAGGTATGGGACACATGGCAGAATACATAGGAGCTGTAATCTAACTTTGTCACCTGAAGTTAAAATTTCATAAAACCATACTTTCAAGAATTTGATTGCTTCAGATGCGGTGGTGGAAACGCATCCTGCATTCTTTGATGCTAGTATTCTCTATTTCACTTTTTGGCATCGATATGCTTGCATGGGAGTTTTGAAGTGATAATGAAGTTATGATCCAGGGTTTCTCCATTCCACCCTTCGTTCTCTAACACAAGTTTGGCCCAATATATTGCTCCACATGATGTAGTTATCTTAAATATCTATTCGCAGTTGGACATCTGTAGAACTCTCTCCATGAGCAAATCCATTGTGCTATTCATTTTTTTGTTCGGCTACAAATATGTGATAATTGCCGATGTGACTTACGAAAGGTGTGTTTATTAACGTTACCTTTATGAGTGCGGTTATTGTCGATGAAACTTCATCAGGACACAAATGAATTAAAATTTTCTTCTGGTGGAGTCCATAGCTTGCATGGCAGGAGGTTCTGTAATTCTCTGTAGTCAGTAACGGAGAAAATGTAGGTTTACAAGCATCATTCTATAGAAACGTAGTAAATTTAATCAAAAAGCAGAACTGCTTGAGCTCTGCGTCTTAGTGGAGGGGTGATTGTGACGGATTCTATCATATGCTCATTTTTTGTCAACACCCAGTCCAAAGCTGATTGTAAACGGCCTGTTTCGAATTTGGTAGGCCTCCTTACATGATGAAATATAGGATGTGGGTCAGTAAACTGTGTTAAATTTCGTTCCAATGAGTGGTTATAATTCCGCGGTTTTATGAGAATAAGACAATAAAGGTGCCTCATTATGAGAACTTCAGTGAAAGAGTGTATAATATTATCTGCGATAGTGTCTCGTTAACTGAGAGCGATAAGCTGCATCGATCAAAGATTCACCATCTTTTGACAATCAAAATCGTACCGAAGTGTGTCGGGGGCTGGGACGAGGAGATCAAATGGATGCAAAACTCTCTTCATGATTTTCCGAAACTAAAATCCGTCAATGGTGGATATTACTCTAATACTAAACGCACGAATGTGTATTCGGCCTCCTATGCTTATCTCACTCTCATCGACAAGCAAACAGCACAGGATAATCCCGTGATTGAAAGTACTCATGCAAGAATATCACGATTGGAAACACTGGTGAGAAGAACTCGTTTTTGGAATTCGCTCACAGCTTTTATCAGTTTGGTGCACTCAGCTGGTCAACTTGTGTAACTGGGAGATGTGGAAGCCACATGTTCGGCTCTCCTTGCTCGGATGGAGTTGGTCACTTATCGATCTTGACATACAGTTCATAATGACTGAACAAGTTTTTCTGTTGTGCACTAAAACAAGACCGTAAAAACCACAGTAATCACTGAACTAAGTTGACCAAAAAGTATCAATTTTCGGAGAACGGAATCATTCCACTTATTTTATGAAAGCTTATATCAGAACGTTTGCTCACGAGGAAATACCCAAGAGAATCCGAACTACACTTTTCCTATGAAATTCAATCATGCTGTTATCAAACCCTCTGCTCAAGAAATTTCCACTTTTTTACTTTCTCGAAAACCACCGCGTTAAGTAAAACCGAGAATAGCAGTTAAAAGTGAGATAACAAATTGTGCAACTTGAGGCAAATTAAAATATCTTGTTCGATCGATTCACATAAATATTCACCAACGAAATTGTTGTTGCATAAATATTGGAGTCGAATCTAGATAAAAATTGGTCCTCAGTCTTCGTTCTATTCACTTTGTTGATTTCTGTTTGATCGAATACAATTTTAGCCTGAGCTTTCAGGGGGGTCTGTCGCAGCCGATCACATGCACCCGGGGGACACAGACAGAGGAAGAGACAAAGGGCCCGATGGTGTCAGTGAGTTACGGATTAAATACAACCAAGTTGATCTCATGATGATCTTGACCGAACACATCATCAAAAAGCAGGCAGACAAATCACCGTGCATTCGAAGAATGACAACAATTTCCTAAAGACAAGAAAACAGTAATGGACTGAAAATTGGATTCAACAATACCACCCGATGACAGTGAAAAACGCCATCAACCGAGAGGTGGCATGCTAGTAATTAGTTCAGTCCGGTCTTGCAGTAAAAAGCTAATCATTTCAAACTTGAATTTGATTACTGGTTAAAGCGATGAACTGTGGCCACTTGGCAACAGAAATCCTCCATTACTCACATGAAATAAGTAGTCAGGTTGTGAATGTTTCCAACCGGGTCATAACTCGGAGGCTAGTGCTGAGATGAGCAGGGTCTGTGGTCCGCTAAAGCTCTCAAAGATGGGTCTCACTGTATCGTGTAAATGGTAAGTGAAAACGCGCTGATCAGCTGCCCGTTGGTCGCGTGGGTAGCATGCTTGTGTTCTACCCATGAGGTCCTGGGTTCGATCCCCAGCTGGGTCGATGGATTCGCACTGCTAATGAGACCCAATCAGGTCGAAACAGCTGTCCAGTGCTTCCTAGATTTTCAGTTCCTTACTTTAAGATCACTTGGTCTACGACATTAGAAAATAAACAAGGACTGGGCCTTAGAGTCACAAGTGAATATCCTTTCATCTCATCGAAGTGGAAAAATTTGGTGAGCAGTATCAAGCGTATCACAGAATTAATTTTTCAGTTGGGATTTGATCTATAGGAGGTGGAACAAAGAGTGTACACGAGCATTTCGTGCTATATGGACGACAAAGGGACTATTTAACTAGCTATCCAGTTTTCCAGTTATGCTTTCATTCTGTTTGCACAAGATCGATATCATACTGATTCGTGAATGCGCGCTGCTGTAAAGTGGATTCAGTTTGAATGTTTGGCGTTCCATGAGCGATGTATCTTACTTTCAAAGGGAATTGTTTAAACTACAGTACAACGCAACATTAGTTTCGGATTTTCTAATTTCTGAAGCTGACGAACAAATAGGGACCAAACTATCGAAAGGCTTATAGCGTACCTCACTATACTAGTATCATACTCATGATAATTCTTAAGTTGTTCATAAAATTTTATGTTATTATTCTGATGTTCAATGCGATGGAAATGTTTGCGATGACCCACAACGGGCACTGGACAGCTGTTTCGTCGTATTGAAGTCCCGACTCAAATTTTCACGGTTCCAGTCCTGACCGGGAAACAAAAACTACGCACTGTTGACGAGTCCCAAATAGGACGAAACAGCTGTCCAGTGCTCTTTGTCGGGCATGACAAACATTTCCGTCGCATTTGAAAGTATTTACCTCTTGGGGAATAAACGATCTCCCAAAGAGTGAAGACCATTAAGTGTCTGGTGCCTCTGAAAAATCGAATGGGTTATTCCAAGCTTGATACTCTAATTTAGTCTGCTGTGTCTTGCTTAATCATTTATGTACGTGTATGTGAATAAAATGCGATCTATTCACACGACTTATTGGATGCTGAAGTTCCCTGTTTATCCATTAAAAAGCCTCAAATGCCATACAACATTAGAACAAGGCTATATTTATTTACATGTCTATTTCATAGAAAAACAGCAACACAGACCAATATGGGAATTAAAAAAACAGGTCCTCAGTGAAGAAAGTTTTCACTAAAAATGTGCATCAGTTGTTTTCATGAAAATTACTCCTTTTCTGATATTGGACATTCTTGTTGACCGATTGGTGTGTTTTTCACTCAGTTTCCTTTTCACTGTTAGTATACCAAGAAGGAGGGGGAGAGGGAGGGGACCACGAAAGGCGTATCTCTCATGTGCCCCTGAGAGACATTTTGAAGAATGCAAAACGAGCTTTGAAGAAACAAGGTGTTCGCGCGATCGATAAATGCACAGTCCTATATTATCATCCGCCTACCCACCCACCCACGCAATTCTACAGTGGTTTGATCTCCGTCAGATGAACACACACACATGAATTCCTAGTCCGCCTACTCAACCAACGGGTACCGTCCACCGAATACCTTAGTCAGTTAAGGATATGGTGAACTCACACCAATACACACACACACAACAACGGATAAACAAGCTGGCGATTTCATCGGTTTGAGTTGTCTGGATAAAAATAGAGCACAAACTTGTTCTCTCCCTTTAGGCTGTCAGTCCACTCACTACACGTCCATTATCTCGAAGGAAGAGAGAGAGAGGGCGAGAGGATACAATTCATCCGTCCTTCTCTCAGTCCGTCCGTCCGTACATCGCGGCGGTCCCATGGTCGCCGCAGTGTCGTGCCATTAGACTGAGGCGAGAGAAAATGGACAGATGTGTGTGTAAAACAAAACGGGAGCAACTCACAAGGTCAGTCAGATAACGTGGGGATAATACGCAACAGAGTCCTGAATACACACAAAGACACACGGAGAGAACACAGTGTGCTTGCCGTGGATAGTCGCAAGCCCCTCCCGACAAAGAAAAACAGGGTACCAAAAGTTGACACCTAGCAGTACTCAACCTTGAAAAGTCATCAATATGAATTCGCATTGTGGTTAGAGATGACCAATAAATAAATTAGGAAAAGGGCACCGTGGATTGAGTGCTGTTATGTATCGGATCTGCACAACACTGAATAGCGCGTTGGGATTGCGGAAAGGATTCCAAGAAAGCGTGTACAATGTGATAATACCCCCCCCCCCTTGAAATTAATAGTGATATAATCACACGGGGTATTCCACCATATAATGGGACTAATCAGTAGCAGTATAATCATCGTCATCATCAGCAGCAAAATCAACATTATGATTCCGCCTACTCCATCACGAGTTTGCTTGTACACAACAGGCGAAAATAATTATTCCTATGCGACGAGTGACTATCCAATTGAGCTAAGCAACGTAAATGGTGTTAGATGGGTCTTTCCAGTCTGTCTGACGGACACAATGAGCAAACATATTAAAATACCCAATAGCAGTTAGTCAACGCTTTTCACTGTAGCACACACAAAAGAAAAACTGACGGGGTGTCCGTTACGCCTATCTAGTCACTGATTATGGGTCATTCAAGGTGAGCACAACTGCTTCGAGTAAACACAGTGCGAGAAGAAAAGCTGTGGCAAAACGACAATCTTAATTGTGGATATTTTCAGACGCGTCGAAAGTGAATCTGTGAGATGTAGCCTAAGATAAATTTCTGACATTTCTTTACGTAGTTATTATTCAACTTCATTACTGAGTTTCTTAAAGACAGTGATAATACCAATAGCCACGGAACTTTTAGTTATGCTTTGCTTAGTCTTGTATCCAGGGTAAACAAGCAATGCCTTTCCAAGCAGAAATAAAACAATTCACAAAGCACTGGCAACAGCTGCATAGTCGAGGCTCTTTGCTCCACCAACGTTCTCTTTCTCTCAGTAAGTCTCTGATTTCAAACAGAACTATCTAATGGTCACCGATTTTTCTTTCAAATACAGTAGATAATTTAGATGGCTGAATGTATTCCTTTTTTGTTATAGACCACATATTGCTTTGCATCAAATAAACGGTAACGATTTTGCTAAGAATAAACTATCTGTTGATGTTACGTGTTTAACAAAAATACCCCGATGAATTTAAAGGGGCTAATTCAGTTTAACCTCTAAGTAGGGTGGTGATGGCCCGGTGGTAACGTCACCAAATTATCACTTCGGGGGACGTGTGTTCGAACCCCACCACCACCGCCTGACTCCCCATGGCAGTCCTTTGATTGACCACTTCCCCCTTCCTGAGAATTGTATCATTGTGTATTCAATAAAAAGGAAGTAAAATTAGAAAGAAAGGAAGTACTTTCAATTAATGCAAACGTACTCCAGGCAGGAACAGTAGAAAAAAAGTTAACATTGATGGATGATGTTTGAACGGAATTGATGTATTACAATGGACGTGGATCAATATATGACGCCACGTCCAGATGTGAACTGTTTAGAGTTGTGTAGATACCAGGATGAGTGTAATGGCAAGCAGATGTCAGTGAGGATTCGTAGATAATTTGATGATGAGTGGGATTTTTCACGTCAAGAGCATTTTGTTCCCAATATTCAAGGTCTGTTTCCTTTCTCACTTGGCGTGAATTGAGTGAATGACAGAGATCAGTGAGCTGCAGTCATCGTTGATGAGGATGACAGTGATGGTGATGATGACGATTGGGTTTTCCATATAAAATGGGGTGGCGTTGGTTATATCAGATGAGTGATTTCTCATACAGTTCGTATATTCAGGAAACTACTGATACCAAGTGGTTGTCGTCGTTTAAAATCGTGGTGCGAATGATGAACTTGTGACTGTTATTGTGCCCTAATCTGAAGGANCAAAAACTGTGAAATTGCCGTTTATCGCTTTTACAGATTCCTTCCCGAGTTGTAAAATAACAAACACGTGACTTTTATCCATACAGGATCCCCTTTGGTATATAAATCAATGTGGAGCCTACTGAAAGAAAAAAGATAACAAATGAGAAATTTTGTTGAATATGAACAAAACATAAAGAATATTCATCAGTAATGCATGAAGTCTAATTTGGATGTCACTTTTCCTGTGAAGTTGTTTGAATGATTCATTGTTGTCAGCGCCGATTGATTTTTGCTGAAGTGTCACGATAAATAACGCTGGCTTAATGAACTATTTCTGGGGAGAAGGCAATGAGAGTTTTTGGATTTGGGTAGTGTATTTTTGACTAAATTTTCTCTGGGGTTTGCTCTAGTGCTACTTGCCCTACTAATCACATGATGGCCTCAGATAACAATACGTGCTGTTGAGTTAAACAATAGGGAAGTTAGTGACTGATCAAATATTTTAAATGAGCATATGCACAGATTTTGAGAGGTTGCAGTCAGAAAAGCTTTTGTACACCGAGACCTGAATGAAATTTAATACTTTGCAAACTTTGTTCACTTACGCAACCAGCATTTTCATCTATGGCACGAGTGGCACAAAAATCCCAAATGTACTTGGTACCTGTTAAAAACCGGACAGGCTAATCGAAACATTCACCATCTAAATTATATTGAAATTCATTTTATAAAAATTACTGCACTGTGACTTTTTAAGCACACAGTATGTACTTAGACGAGTATATATATATATATATATATATATATATATATATATATATATATATATAATCGATGCACTTCGAAACTTTGCCTTCTCGGAAAATAAGTGTTAACAACTGCCCTCAAATACCCTTAATGTTTTGCGGTTGACAGCATCCCTTGGAGATTGGCCACAAGCGCGCTGATTTGAGCACAGGATGTTTTAACTCAATAGTGCGTTTGCATTTGTGTCACAGATGCGTATTATTGAAGTTGGATGCATAAATAATGGGGTATCGATTCCCGAAAACCAGTTTTGCAATGAATTGTAGTGGGTTTTAATCCTACTAATTTTGACATAATAAACGCAACTGGACAACGTTAATCATCGCAAATTATTGCAAATAAGGCTTATTCTAGCATTAAAATAGTTCAAAAATATTTGCTACAATGGCAGACAAAGCAGTTGCAAAGAACTACATCCTACAAGCAGGCCTATATTGTACGCGTCCCGGTTGAAATATGTCCGTTCAAATTTTCCCAATACTGGGTATTGAAAAGTATGCATCATGCGCAAATCAACTGAAAGCTACCCCACACGATGATGTTTGAGGTGTGTGAGTGGGTGCGTGGGTGGGTGGGTGATAGAACGTGTCCTGAAAATGCAGAACCAGAGAGTGTAGCACATTGGTCATAGTCGCAGCAAGCCAGAGTAGACTGAACACAATGCAAGTCTAAGATGAGACACATTCTGTACGGCAACAAGCTCCATATCAGTTCAGTGCTTAATGCGGACATTTAAGCCGTTCTGTTGAATATTGCACATCGTACAGAAAAGAAGGTTTCTCTTTGTATATTCAGAGACACTTTTTTAAGTGAAAGTAGCATTACAAGCTGACAGCGCGCTTAAACTTTTTTCTTCGTTCATCTGAAAACGAATACAATTTAATTATGATGCATCTATTTTCGGTTGAGCATGCTCATCAATCTGCAACCTATCGGGCAAAACTGTTTTCCCCTGATGCAGTTTGCACACTGATTCAGTTTATTTGCTCAAAACGTTAGCTGCTAGAGTTTTGTTCTATCCTAACTCATTCGCTAAATGAAAATTGATCATTCAATAACAAACGCAACTGCTGTCTTGATTCACGTTTTTCCCACATGCAAACAGCAATGGATATATANATATATATATATATATATATATATATATATATAAGGATATATATGTATATATTGGTAACGCACCAACGATTAACGAGTCCCTTAATTGTTTGGCAATTAAATTTACTCATAATGGAATGTCCTTTGCACCTTCAATGTGCAAGATGTTGTTGTAAGACTGGCAGGAACCAGCTCTTGCATTTTTTTTGGTAACCACACTCTGGAAGTAGTCGAAAGCTGTGTCTATATCTGGAGTTGCATTAGGGCGGGTGAAGGCGTGGGCGAGGAGATCTCTCAACGTGTGATCAAATCAAGATTAGCGTTGGCTAATCTGTTACATCTCCCGTGTTGGCGCGACTGAAAGGGTGTGTATTGTGCAACGGTACGCTCCGGGTTGCGCTATGACTGCGAAGTCTGGCCTCTCCGAGCAGATCACATCCAACCACTATCCGTCTTCGACAACCGTTGTCTGCGCAACATCACTTTCCTATGATGGGAGCATCGCGTGAGTAACGATGAGGTTAGATGACGCGTTTTAAGAGAAGATAGTTTTCCATTGAGCTAACCAATTACACTGCATCATTTAGGAGGCTGGGGCACGCCCTATGAATGCCTGAACAACGTCTGCCATAGCTTGAATTATTTGCTGACGTTGGTCCGGTCTGGAAGAAACACCTAGGTGGGCAGGCTATGACGTGGCTTAACGGGTTACAGAGATTCTACTCCGATTTGGCTTCCATCAGGGCCTCCCGGCTTCCGGGCTGAGATTCAGATTGTCATTGGCTGGAGACACTGTGGGATATGGCATCAAACCGAAGTCAGTGGCATGAATGCATCCTTTTCTGTTTGCGATCCCTTTCTGTTTCTATATTTCGGGTACACACATGATTATTTTGGCGCCGTATCTGTAGAAATGGGTGTTGAATGTAATATATATCCTTCTCTCAGGGTTTTCTTTATTAATGTCTAGTAATTATTCTTGAAATTTTGTTTATAAGTCACTTTATCCTTATTTATTCATTACCATAAACATCGATAATAAAAGCGGAATAAACTGTCGATTTTCTCAGTTGTCAAGGAATATGGTATCCAGATGAGTTCATGGCTCGCGAAATGGCCGCGGCTCACTGTGGGACGCAGTACACAACACCAATGAAGTTTTAATGAAGATGTATGTTTTTTTTATCTCCAACCCGAGTTTCATGTCCAATCAGATCAAATACAATCGATCCATAATTCATTTATCGGTTACTTACCAATTACTGCTCGTATCTTTATCCATTGAATTGACTTCTTTCTTCCAAGTTTTCAAGTGTTCCTTCTTCTGTCGTCATGTGGGCACAACGAAACAGGAGTCCGTTGGTTATCAGATGCCTACTTCATTCAGTCCTTGTTTGCATATTTTTAACTGTCATCGGTGTCTTCTTGTACTTGTATATTCCCCATCGTGTATTGAAGTGTCCGATGAGGATGCAAAATCTTTCGCTTTGTAGTTGGTAGTGGCATTCTAGGATACCTGGCAGGTGGAAAAGTCAAAAAAGCGGTCTTTACGATCATATGTTCCAGCGGAGTATTTGAGTGCGATTCCGCAGCAATCAGTGTTACTCAGGTTGCCACACTTAACTCTCACACAACGAATTATAAATGCCTAAACAATGGCATTCAGAAAAAAGATTTATCGTCAATTTTTGCAAATAAATTCACTCAGATGAGGCTACTCGCATTCCCAAAGGGCATTACTCCACATCGACCTTTGTGAATTTTACAAAAAGTTGGAAAAATGTTACAGTCAAAGACTAGACTATGAAGGTGATGGGTGTAATAGGTTTTTATCGGGAATTGACAGTCTAGAGTACGGTTTCTGCCTTCTCTCCCTCTTCTGCCATCCCCCCGCCCACATGAGAACTACAAATAGCCGAAGCTATCCCACCAGTTGATGATGTCTCACTCTTTTCCCCGTTTGCCAATCGATCATGCACGCACTGTCTTTTTTGTTTATTTCTTCTTCGTCAAGGTCACGAGGATTTTGTTTCTACCTCACTCAGTCCGAACAAGCGAACGTATTTATCCATGCTCAGGCGTAGTCGTCGGACGAAATTTCCCGTGTACTCGTGTGCTTGTGTTCGTGTGTGTCTGTGGTTTTATCAGTGAATTGACTAGATGGATGTGTTCCAGAGAGAGAGGGAGAGAGAACATTAGTGAGTTGGGGAAGCTGTATTTGGGATGGAGCGTGCTCTATTCCCATCCAGGCACACGTGACCTGGACAGAAATCTAGCCAGTTCGTTCAGGGATTAAATGGAATAGAGCACAAGATTAAGGGTTGTGTGTTTATGGAAGTAAAAACAACAACAGATTTCATTCATAATTTATTAGATCATCACCCCACCCATCCTTATATGCGTCTTGCAAGCCTACTAGTAATTATTCAGTGTGTATGAGATAACGGATAAGTTTATCAAAATATACTTCCTCCTTTTCTTGTACTTTCCAATTTTCCGAATGGTTTGAACGGAATTCAGCCTTTGATTTATTCAGTGAAGCTCTGCACGAGTTTAGACGTTAGAGGTTATCCGGACGTGAAATGTATTGGATCAGAGTATTGCATTTTTGGACTTGTTGGAGAGATAGAAACGGAGGTGCAAAGGAACGTTAGGCTCCCGCCGTCTGATACTGACACAGAGTTGCTACAAGACACGAACGATAACCGAGGGCAGTATTCGTATTTGCTCCAAAAGGCTTGAGTATTTATTTATTGGGGACTCACTGTAAATAAAAGCGGTAAAATTCTGTGTAAAAGCATCTAATTTTCCTGCTTGGAAAAATTGAAACCGCAGATCTCCGTTTAGATGCCAATGAATCAACTGTCGATTGTCGCACATCAATAGAAACAGCGTTCCACCATTCAAATGCACTCGAGCCATTCAGTCAGTCTATTCAGTATTTGATGCAGCATGAAAGGATCCGCTGTTCCGGGATTGGGTGGTCTTTCTCCCTCACTAATTATTTGACTGAAGTGATAACATCCATTGTGAACCGGTTCTTGACTGACTTTGAAATTCCAGACTTTTATAGGGTCTCGTTAAATAAAAAATGCCCATTGACACATTGAAAACAAAGTCCGATAGGCGAAACAAGCTGTTTTCGATAAATTCATCAGCGAGTCATTACAATTATATACGATTATTTGGGTTCGTCGATCTGGTTTTGATCGCATCAGACCAAGTATAGAATGTATGTTAAGATTATTTACCTGATGTTACTGAAGAAGTCCAGTTCACTGCGTTCCCCCGCAGTGAACTGGACTTCTTCATTCACGGCCATGGCAAGACTAAAGCCCGAACGAACTACTTTTGGTTGTACAGGGGAGGGGATCCAATGTTTGGATAGCTAGCACCTCGGCTAGGCATAGAATGACCAACCGAAGGCGTTTCGGCAGAGATGATGGCGTGTGGTTAATCGTGCAGAAAGCCTGATCAACACTGATAGTATGCCGGGTCTCCAGTATATGTTGACAGATAGCACTTTTCCCGGAATTAGTTTCACCGTGTCTCAACCATCGGGGGTGGTGTTCTCGTATCCTCTTGATAGCTGCCTCGTGGTGCGGCCGATGTAGCTCGCTCTACAAGAGTAACTGAACGCGTAAAGGCACATGAATACGGCTTGGGGGGGGGCAGTTT
>UZAN01040288.1:38334-52384 GCA_900618425.1 Echinostoma caproni
TTTCACTTCCTGTACCTTTCCCTTATCAGTCTGAATCTCATCAGCTGAAATGTGTTGGTCCGGAAACTGGATTTCTTCTCTAAAAAATTACATTTACCTGGTCTCAACTTCAGATCCGCTTTGCGGAGGCAGCCAATCGTGGCTTTCAATTTCTCCAAATGATCTTCCTCCGTTCTCCAATGCACTACGACGTGAAAATACACGAGGCACCTGTGCAGAATGAGATCTGTTCATACTAAGGACATCAGCCATTAGAATGTGGTCGGTGCATTCATCAGTCCGAAGGGCATTATTTGGAATTCGTTTGGAACGACGAACGCAATTTTTCCCTATCCTTTCCTTCTATTTCTGCCTGCCAGTATTCTGATGCTAGATCAAGTATTGAAAAACACTGTGATCCTGAAAGGGTGTGGAAAACAGCTTCCATTACCGCACGGTTTCTGATTGGTTGGCATAATGGGCCTATGGTTTGTAGTCCCGAAGCTGTGGAACGTAAGTGCATTGCTGACGTCACCCGGGAAGCTGGATTCACCTCAGTTGTCCGAAAACTGTAACGTGTCGCCCCGTGATATGCGTCATCTCCTAGGCTGGGATCACCACATGCGGCCCATGGGGATTTCGACGATTGAATTACGTTGTTTGCTAGCATCTCCTCTATCATCTTATCCAGCTCCTTCGTGTAACAACTCAGAATAAACCGGACCTTCAGTAGTACGGGCCTAGTGTAGTCTGTCTCTATCCGATGTTTCACTATTCCAGTTCGGCCTAGCGATTTGCCCTTCAACATGGAGACATCTCCATAATCCCGAATGAGCTCACCAAGGCTCCCTCGTGTCGGTTCCTCCAGGTTGGGTCCTATTCTATTGACAACCCCCTTGGACTCGTCGGGGCTCTTGGGGTCTTGCAGGATAGCCTCTCAGCAGTCACTTTTGGTCCGGATTTGGCTAACTCTCTCCCTCGAGTGTCCTGTGAGTTTCTCCATGTCCATGACGCATTTTAATCTCCCCAAAATGTCAACGCCCATGATGAGACCCATTGCCAGCCCCTCAGTGACCATAAATAGTTGTTCAACAGTAACACCGTCAAACTGCACTTTAAGGTGTAGAGCACCAAGGGTACGGATTGTATTTCGGCTTGCCCCGCCTAACCGGTAATGGTTCGGCTTCACCTTGCGGCTGCCAACTGTATGCAACACTGAAACATTAATTAAAGATGTGGATGCTCCCGTATCCACCAGAGTTCTTAGAGATCGAGCTTCTTGTTAGGACGGAGCTTAAGCAACCCGTCAGATCGCTCACGCCTCCGAGTCAAGCCACAGGGACGCTCGCAACGCTGCAGACAGACTGAACCTGATTGGATGATCACAGAACGTGTCAGCTAATGTTGTCCAATTGATCAATCCATAGTGAGTGTTGGCTCAACCTGTGTTCTCTTTCCGCGTTATCTTTGGGGGATAAGCAAGAGTCGCTCGTGTCTCTCTTACGTCTAGACCGAACACATCACTTCTGTCATAAGGTCAGTTTTAAACATCAAGTGTTCCTTGGCTTAACACACAATAGGAATAATAGACTCAGAGTGGTCCGCTGGGTCTCTCTGACACCCACCGTGTCAAGGTTGGCTCCTGCTAATGACCTCGTTGGGGATAAACTGCCATGCAATGGTTATCTGCACTATGCACTGTATTAGCCTGTAGAATAATCACCGCAAACGAGCTTGTTCGCCGCTATTGTGTTCTTATAACGTGTGATGATGATATATTCGCACACGTGTAGGTATTCTTTTTAGCCTTGGCACAGGCACTCATTATGAAACTCTTTTAGTAACCAGCCTGAACTTGCTGGTAAAGGTAATGTCATTCACAAAGCTGGCCCTGTCAAAAATCTTGGAGTTACTTTGTCACATAACTTATCTTTGTCCAAGCATGTTGAAAGTATTTACATTAGGTTTCGTAGATTATTCTTCGACGCTTTCAAACCTAAAAGCTCAGCAATCTCCTAAGTACAATTCTCTATTTGTGACAGCCTGTATTCTTCCGTGCTGATTGTACTGTTCCCAGCATTTCTGTCTGGTCTAAAGGAGGAAGATTTCATTCTCACTAGGAGGTGGCGGCCCGGTGGTAACGTCACCAATTATCATCCCGGAGGACGAGTGTTCCAATCCTACCACTACAGACTGACTTTCCCCATCCTGTGTTGTATGATAGCTCTTCGATTATCTGCTTCACCGTCCCTGAAAATTGTATCTTCGTAGACTCAATAAAAAGAAGTAAAACGACTAAAAACACCCTTCTTTCTTGTTGCAGTGGCATTTCTAAGAACGTTTTGGTTGATTTCATTATGCGCAAGCATTTTGACTCATCTGATATATACTCTCAAATGAAGAACACTGCCTACATGCCCATCTCATTAAATCGGTGTCTCATCCAAGTATGTGTTCCAAATTTAGGATTCTTCGTGCACGTACCACCACATTCTGAAACAGGAACATTCCTCGTTTTGCTCGTATCTTATAAAACAGAGCAACTATCATTACTGACTTGGAAAAACACCTGACACCTTAGCTTACTAGCACATTCATTTGTTTTTCGTTTCGTAAACGTCCATTTTATTTTCAGCGTTTAACGTCCTCCCCCCCTGTTAGGTATTAGCATTGTACGATTTTGGCGCTGCAGATCATCCATTTCCGAGTCCATAGTCAGAGAAGTACGTCTTAGAACACATTCCAGTTTTAAAATTGGAATTTCCTATAAAATGCCTTAACTGTCGTAAAAATCTATGGCATATTGAGACAGCCGTCGTTGCGTTATTTCAATTGGGGTTGATTTCATGGAGATATCTCATTCCGTTCCAGATAAATGCCCAAAATGGTCAATCTGATTGATCAGTACTTGAAGGGGCTTCTGTGGTGGTATCACAGAGATGAACATGATCTGCAAGTGTTGAACAAACTGGATGTGACTCTGGTCAACAACTTGGCCTCTATCGACCGAGCATGGTCTTTTGGTGTTCCAGTGCAGCCGCTTGTTGTGTAGCTCATGGATTCTATTGCAGCATCATGCGACAAACGTAACCAATGGCTCAAGCGTATATCGTGCATGATCTGATATGACTTTTCAGTGGGAGGGCGACGAACACAGAGCAAGAGAGAGACGCGTACGCGTACTAGCAAGATGAACAATCAAGATATGTCATGGGGATTGGGGTGTGTACGACCGAGGCACGTCTCACAATCGTCATCCGTGTGTTTCAACCGGAAGTTGAGAATTCTAGGCTGCACGATGGCTATATCAGTGCATGAGCCTGTCAACTTGAAATGATGCTCAGGCAACGTGAAACGATTTTCGCACAATTTGAATTGCAAAAGGTAGAGAAAATAGTATGAAATCTTTTTCCCTCAATCCAGGAATGATTACAGGGGAACAATACGGCCAACGAAGAAGGACCCTAGCGACAACAAATTTGAAATTGATTACCAAGTCTCAATTCATAAAAAGAAAGTTTAATAACTCTTTATGAAGAATGTTTATATGAATAGTCCAGGACACGTGATAGAACGGCGCCGAGGTATTCACCAGATTTAGTTTGGGAAATGCTGAGACACTTAATCACGAGCCGAGGTGAATCATCAAAAATAGCCTGATAACGGGAGCTGGAACCAAGTTTGAAAGGTACATCAGTACATTTCAGAACATTTAGTACAAGGAACTGTTTCACAAACGAACAAAAGTGGTCGTTTATACTCTGTTTAATTTGGCGAAAAGCTGCATAGTTACTTGGATGACACAAAAACCATATTCTTAACTTATTTGCTGGTCTAGAGGTGGCAGGAACAGACGGGTTGTTTAGATGAAGGGCAAAATTAATCGGGACAAATAGCACCCTGGAAATCAACAGTGTAGATTAAAATACGACAAAATCTTCCCATCTGATGAGGTGAATTGCATCTTGAGAAGTAGTTTAAAGGAGCGTTCCGTTGTCTTGCAGGTTTATCGTTAACCCTGACTCACAAGTGAACTGTCTGTAGTGATCCCTTTCAATTCCGTACCTCGGTCAAACCGTTCTCTGTTTTGTCTCTCCCCCGCAGTTCCATCCCCCGCTTAACATCGTATCGTGTCCACCGGTGAGGACACTTGTCGGGAGAGATCCCTTAGCGCACCTGTATCAACTTCGTTACGCTGAGAGACCCCGGAGTACGTTCACAGGGCACCGTGAGAATACGAAAAATACATGTAACCTTATATACACGGTGTGCTGACATCTAAACTCAATTCATTGTTCCGACATATGCAACAATTGTATTTGACTTATTGCTTGTGTATTGATCCTTGTCACTATAGAGGTTCATGTGGTGTCGGGTTTGGGAATGTGAAGTGCAGACTTTAATTGGGAGGATTTGCGAATGACTTCAGTCCTCTCTATGTTCCATTTTCGCAATTCAACTAAAGGAGAAGATCAAATTTAAATTTAGTTGTTGGAGTGTTGATGTATAAGAAATATTCACTAGTCTTTCAAACTATTACTGTATTCTAATGCAGTAGTGTAACGAATTCCGAGTTCTACTCTTCAATTGCGCTTCAGTTTCCACCATTGGCGCTAACCATGCCAGGAAAATATCATTAAGAGATGACGGCTGTCAGTATGATATTTTCGCTATATTTATTCACGTAGTTATGGGAGGGGGTCAAAGTTTAATCTGCGATTTCTTTAATCTTGTCGGTAAATTGCTCACCAAATAATGCACGTTGGTAACACCGAAACGAACAGCCACTCACGTTTGTGTGGTTGTGCGCACGTCCATCGTGAGGACGATTTCGTTGAGTTCAAGGTAGTCCAGAACTGACCGAATCGTCATGGTTGATGTACTAACCATAAGTCCGCCCATCACTCATAACTCCCAAGAGGAACATAGAATTCCGATCACTGAATCCGCTTGACGCCAGGCCTTCCTGTTTTGTGTAAAATCTGGTTCTCAAGACCACACGCAGTGATATGGCAAGGATCGCAACAGGTAGAACGAATTTACCACTGAAATAGGTTGATGTACTTTTTAGTGCATCTTGCGTGAATGTTGCACGCTTTATTCGGCTGGCTCCACAACCATGCCGAGATCAATTCGGGAATGTTCGATCGTGTAAACTTCGGGTGTGAGATATAAAAGAACCACCGTAGTCCCACTACAGTACTGCGTATCCCGATCGTGTGACACGAGTTTAGTTGCACCAACCAGGAAAATTGGAGGGCTTTGGCCAGCCGAGAAGTATTGATTGCCATCGGAAAGACACGGAGCGGGCGGAATTTGTTCACAGGATCCCAACTTAAATTGGTTCACCTACTGAAATCAGGGCAATCTCAATGCATCACAATGAAAAATTTCTATATCTAATTTCTAATTGGAAAACAGATGGAATTTTTGGATGAAATTATTCTCATGGGTTCAGTATCCCAAATTTAAAGGTAGATGGGCATAGCACGTTTCATTGCGAATACATTCCTTTGTAACACCGAGTTACTGATCGGGTGTGCCTCGCCAAAACTATTACTAAACCTGATCCCACGATGTACATACCGACGATCCCATTTAAAAGACAGTTGCATGCAGTGTACGCCCACATGGTAATGCCAGTCAAACATGGAATAAAAAAGGAGACAAGCGTGCGGTGTAAATGGGGCTGATCACAGTCTTGCCATTTGTCCATAATCGGGGTCGCGAGAGTGGCGATTTACAGAAAGCACGATCACGCAGTCAGGGCCTTCGAGAAAGCGCCAACACGTCTCTTACCGTGGCTGCTGTTCCCAATCCATTTCAAATGCAAACCGCGAGAATTCTCACAAGGTTCGGCTTCCCCTGTCATGATGCAATACATTTTCATGACGAGAGAGGCAGTGAAGCACCTCTCTGTTATATGAAATAAATAACTAAGATATTTAGGGTTCTTTGGTTGGATTCGTTAATGTATACCACTAAATGCAATGTTTCGTTCAAGTTATTCTCATTGAAGAAAATCAACTTGGGTTATTCATGGTATCTGATACGAGCAATGGTCATGCAAAATCGGCTTGACGAAACTGTTTCCGTGTATTGCATCCAAAGGGGAGGACCGACTGCTTGGTCTCCATCAGCGCGAACCTGTATAAGAGAACCAGAGAATCGAGGGGAATGTACTATTCAAAGCCGGCAACCCTGGATAAACAGTTTCAATGTGACCGTTTTCATTTTGTTAGCAAATGGTGAGGAGTAAACATTTGCCTTCACGAGTTCCTAATCGTGCCATCCTATGTGCGCAAATGAACATCACAGATACACAAAGCCACTGGTTTGCTCGATAGTCACCCATCTGAGGATTTACTGAGATGATCATTTTCCGACTGTATGCCCCTTTGATGTGGATAGCGTTTACTGGGAGCGGAGTCAGATTTCAGGGTACTTGACATACACTCTTCAGATGCACTGGAAAGTGAGCGCAGTTTCATTCAATAGTGCGAAAGGCGGTCATCCTGACATGTTTAACTTTAAAAGTTCCCAGCCAATCCCATACTGAGACAAATCTCAATCGTCCCCAAAAGGAAGTGTCTTTGAAATGCTGTACATATGGAAGACTCAGTGTTCATGACTAATCGATTTACAAAGAGCTTCTATTCCAAGTGCAATATCAGCATAATACCAACCCTCGGAAAAGTGCTCACTAAGCTAACCAATGATGTGAACATCTGTACCGTTCTGTCATTTAAGTGATATGTAGGATCGGGATGAGAGATCTTTGAAAACAATTTTTATTCCCCACCCGTTGTTATCAATTTGTGCATTTATTATTATTATTATTATTTTATTTTTCAGCCTGAATGCCTAAAAGGATGTTTTGCGAACTCTATTGTAGACATCATTTATATTGTGGTACCATGAAACAAGGTATGAAACAGTCACTTGGATGAGGATTTCCATCATAAAAGGTATGATTCCATGTAATCAGTTAGTTTGATTATTGAGTGTTAGCGTAACTGTTGACAATAATGGGGGTGTTGATAATCAGATTACAACATCCCAAAAGTTGCTGACTCAACCAGTTCACTTGCCGTGGAGTTTACCTATTGTTTTTGATGTGTACATGTCCGTTCACTTGAATTTACAAATCCAATGTGCGATAACTGTGCTTGTTTGTTTAACGTTAGCGATTGAAATGATTAAACGAAATGTTAACATCTCGCGGTATATGTCTTCTTTCGGTCTTGATGCGATGGCTAAAGGGGATCTAGTGTTTCATATTTGGTGTTCATCTATCGTGTAAGCAGAAGCCGGAAACATGTTTTTATCAAAACAGAGATGGACCTTTGTACACAAACAATTTCTAGTTATTTCTCACCTACTTTGTAAACACCAGATTCTGCTTGTTCCAATATTGTTCCATCAGGTCTAAAAAACCCTCTCTACACTTTTTCGCCTTTGAACCGATCTGTTTTTCGCTTTGTAAGGAATAATAAGTTTGAATTCTTCTGATGTTTCCCGAAAACTCAGACCCGAAGAGTTCAGCTGGACCAAATGTGTTTTATCATCGTCTCTTAAGTCCATCTTGCAATGACTGATAGCTGTGAGTTGTTTCTCACGAGCAGCGAAAGGTCAGCACAAAACGGCCGACTTTCCCCAACACAAAAAGAAATGATTCAGGACAGTGTGTGAACCGGCGTGTGAGTTGTGATCACCCATTGCCATTTGACACAGTTTCGTCCTGGTGAAATTGAAACTGAGCAGCAGCTGAAAATTCTACTCAACAGTATATATTTGTCTTAGGGAATCTCTTGGTAAAGTGATGTTGGAAAGGCCAGCTAGTTTCATCCTGAAGGCCAATAGAAGTGACATAAAATGCGTGAGTGTAACGCACGGAAGTGAATGAAGGTGAACCGAGTACCGCTCATAAAAGTTTATAACCGACTGATTGCATCCAGTTGTAAGATGGTCATTGAGAGTGCCAATTCAGGTAGCTATAACATCTTAAGATTGATTTGAGAAAGTTTCAATTAGAGTTGAGAAGCTATCAACTACTACTATAACTGAGAAAGAAAAGCTACCGTTGGATCCGCTTCCGTCCAGCCCACCCCGTTGGTCAGTTGATCACACGCTTTTTTTTCTACCCCCGATTGACTACCTGTCTTCCCACGCTCTTTCTGTGTTGAAATGAGGCAAACGTAAGTCGTGCATCGTGTCGAGCTTACTGGCGGACGTCGCTTTGAGGCCGTGCGATCTGCACGAGACAGCTAAGCTGGGCAGGGCTCGTTAGGCACGAAAGATGACGCACTGTTTCGTGCGCGCTACAGCTAAAGCACAATTGGTCGTAGTTGCTCGACCATTGACGATGGCTCAATTACCAAAGGTTGCCATCTGAACTACTACCCGGGACGAGTATTGTGCTTTTGTTATATGCATTTTCATTGCGTGAATCATGGATCTATTGGAATAGAAACACTTGTTTAACAGCATGGGTTAGAATTATTGAGTTGAATTGTTGTGGTGGAGCTGTTTTTCATCACTGGCCTAGGAAAGAACATGCGATTAATCTGTTACGACAGACTGGGGTTTTCTTATTTTGGCCCAAAAATGTATGAAAAGTGTGAACATGTGAATTAGAGCGTGATTGCTATCTGGAATTTTAGGTCTAAATACGGCACACAAAATACCATAAATCTCACCTTTTTCCGTAATCCCTCAGGAAACAAACCGTCTACATCATTATAAACTGATATGAATATAAAAAAACTCATTGTCATAGATAACATTGACAAGGAATTTATTTACGACTGATATAACCTGAATTATTTTATTAAATGTGCCCCCGGGGGTGCGAAATGCCATTAAACTCACTCCGGGAAACTGTTAAAAATACCCAAGCTGGTAAAACACACCAACCTCTATTATTCACGACTGAAACAGAATGCTCGAACATACTTCCGCCCAAGTTCCAGATTCTATGAATTTAGAAAGTTTCCCACTCATGAAGGATTAATGTCGTTAATTCGTGAACGGTGTGGAGTAATTTTCCATGCACAGAAACCCGCCTCGTCGATAGAACCCAAAAGCTTTCAATGGAATTCAATACAGACTGTGGGTTGGCCAGTCTATGAGTAGGTTTGACAACTGAAGGCCAACATGTTTCTAGGTAGGTTATGCCATTAATGCATCAGTCAGACCATCAGGACATTTATAGTTAAACTTTTCTCCGTGATGAATGTCACTCCATTCCACTCAGGGGCCCAGTTGATGGAGCTTCTAACTCTTACGAATCGATCGATCATCGTTATGACTGTCTTTTGTCTATGGTACGGAGTTCGGCTTTTTGAGTTGTAAATTTGGTGCAGTTTGTGACAGATGCTGCGCCTGCCACACACTCACTTGCAGGGATTTCTGTAACTGGGACGCAATGATCACCTGATTTGAAACAACACGCAAGAGCTGTCTCGTGACGTTTGTCAGATTCTGCGTTTAATCTCCCAGTTTCATTTATGTTGATCGGCCAAAAAGCAACAACCAACCCACAGTGATCGATGGATTTTTGAAACAATCTTGCAAATACTGATTCCCATTTCTTTATAGGCTAGTGTTTTTCCCTCTTGGCGGCTCTGACAGCCTTGAATCACATTTTGATATACCTGATGATTGACTAAGTTGGAAACACACTACTGACTATGCCATTTTAAGATAGATTTGCGAAACTGTCATTTGGAATTGAGAAATAAACGCTGCGGTTGGATCCACTTCCGTTCAGCGCACTTCATACATTTTGCATGCCTATTCTTAAAATAATGAAAGGAGCTTCTCGGTTGACCGTAAGCTCTACCCTACTTACTTACTTCCCTATCTACTTATTACTTAATTGCTTGCCCACTTACTTACTTAAGACTGCCGATAAGAGCGCAAGTAGCTGTTTCTTTTTTTCTGTCCATCAATCCAAACAGGGTTGGAATGATATCACAAAGAGACGGTTACTCTTTTACCGAATAAACTTCTCGCAATAGTCCGCTTATATTCATGACCTTAAAACAATTGGAAAAATCTGACGGTTTATCAGGTAGGTATATCAGACATTTTGCATAAAGTTGCTATGATAAACGAATGACTGTTGTTAGATGCATCACCAACCACTATGCCATTGGTATGTTTAAGTGTGAACTCACCTTGGCCTACATTGACAGTGGAATACCTAATAGCAATAAGACATGTGAACTGATGTCAGCCAGTAAAAGAGTCATACATCCAATTCAGCAGATGTAGCGGGATATTTTGTTGCTGTTACGATCTCAATAGGATGTTTTTATCAACCGAGTGAGATGCGTCTGTGTAGTCTAAAAAGCAAACATGATCAGTCTTCTGCTTTTGGTGGACCATAGAAAAAACGTAATTTTTAAGGCAGGGAAACACATCTGTAGTAGAACGATGCTTACAGTAGGCGAACTGGTTAGAATCACGAGGATAAACCGCAGAGGAAAGAACCTTAAGAATATTTCGCTCAAGAGTCTTATGTAGTACCGAAGATGAAGCAATGGGCCGAGGCTTCCCTATTTTATGTATTAAATTGATGCACACATTACACCATGTATCGGTTAGTCTACCTAATTGACTGTAACTGACGTTTCGAACAAATCCAATATAAAAATACTGATATTTGTTTCCGTCAAATTACCTTACACTTCTGTCGAGAGATTACCACAGTTTATTCGTAGAATCCCCACAATAGTCAGTACTAGTACGCTGTCTACTGGCTGACCGCGACCTTATGAAAAAGACTTCCGCGGTAATGCTTTATAATTTGTCGATGTTATTTAAGCAACAGAATTTTTTTCGAAAACGAATAACTGTTCTGATAAAACGGATCGTCCGCGTTCTGTGTCGGGCAGTTCTGTGGATTGAGTCAGGAATAAGCGAGCTACAGTTAAGGCGTAACTGCTAGGTCGTCGATGGAAATCAGCTCAGTCACCAAAATTCCACTCAATAACTCCAACTCATGCCGTTAAACAAATTTTTCTCTATAAGGTTATAAGCTGTACCCTCATTATACCAACTTTTATCAACGTAACTGTTTTGGTCACCGCGAGATAGCAGATGAACAGGATGGATTCCGTGGTATTTCGCGCACTATAGTGCGAACAGAGATGTTTTCTAAACCAAATCATATGCAAATATTCACTAAAATCTTTCTCTTTTGTAATTTTTCACTAATATTTCTAACGACACTTTATTTCCTTTCCATATAATATGTTCCAATGAAGAGCTCTCATTTCTACTTTATAATCACGATGTTTCAGTTCGCTCTCAAGCTATCATGAACAAGGTACCAATTGTCTTCATCACGTGGGATTGTTTGCTTTTTGCCCGTGTGATTGATTGACTACTGATGCGAATATTTGATGGAAGTTACTAAATGGTAGGTTTTGCATGGTAAAAGATCGTTGTAAAAATGCAGGGATTTTAATTTTCATCATCAAGTATTTTTCGATAATTATATGAAAGATAGGACAATTGAGTTTAGTGTCCCAGAATCATTCGCTTCCCCTTTTAAAAGAACAGAAAATCACTCAGAAACTACCCCTGATACATTATCAGGGGAATCCAACGGAAATTGTTATGGACAAATCACCACCACGGGAAGTTGTCGAGATTTTCTCGATTTTACTCAATTGGTGGATTCCAAGTAAACGAATAGAATGCTACAATCTTTCATTCGCTGCGTTTGTGCTCTCGAACATTCCACTCAGCAAGCACTCAGGCTTTGCTCAGCCCCATTGATAAACCACTATTCTCCATTATGCAAGGCATATTTCTGGCTCTACCAGTAAACGTCTGTGCTATTTTGTAGTTGTCTTTGGACTGCAGTTGTTGGGAAACGTCTCGTGGGACAAGATTCGGGTAGAGACTGGCAGACACAGCACGCATGATAACAAAGTTTGAGAAAGCGATTGTTCCACTGGAGTTAACCGAATTCCACAAAAGGATAATACAGTTATTCGCATTGTTCAAAGTTCATGATCGAACAGGTCCCTGATTTGTTCATTGTTCGTTTAGACAACGAATGGCACATGTTAAGCTGAATAAGTCTCATAACCTTCTGAGGGTTTTGATAGACAAGGCCAGTGTACAATGGCGGTAGAGAAATACGGGGTGGTCTCTCGGTGTTTCTTCATTTAAATCACAGCCAGATGGTTCAGGTAAACATGTCACGTGGAAATGCACTCTGTCGTGGAAATACTTAGTGTTCATTTCGGGATTAAGCAGATTGTAGACGGATAACGGTATTTTAAAAATCACACTATGCTATATGGCTAATAAACTTAAAAATAACTTCAGCGAGATACTTGTTCAGTTCAATCACGAAAGTATTCATAAGAACACGTGTACCGGGCGCAATAAGCTGGTCAATGATTTCCTCACTGGTGTGACACGGCGTCGTTTGATGATTAACCTTTATAGATCCCTTTTTATTTAACTTTGTTACAGATTTGATTATGGGAATCGCCCTACCCTCGCGCGAGGATAGTGGCATCGATTTACTCCCAGGTGGCAGGCTGTCTGATCTGTAGTATGCAGACGACATTGTGCTACTATAGAAAGATCCAGGTAAGTTGCAATATTTTCTGGATAGTTTGAGTGCCAGCATAGCCATGTTCGGTATGCGTTTTGCACCTTCAAATTGTAAAAGCTACTAAAAGACTGGGTTTATTCAGCACTCAGCCTCACTCTAACCGGAGAAATAATAGAACAAGTGGATGAGTTTTGTTATTTGGGCAGCTACATTTCATCCGATGGACTTATCACGGATGAAGTGTCAGCTGGGATACAGAGGGCTCAGTTGGCATTTGCTAACTTGAGACATTTGTGGCGCCTTCGCAACATCCAACTGTCTGTGAAGGGTCAAGTTTATATCACGGCAGTTCGGCCAGTTGTGCTATATGGAGCAGAAACTTGGCCATTAAGAAAACAGGATAAAGAAAGACTGTCAGTGTTTGAACACCGCTGTCTACGCAACATTGCACGAATCTGGTGGAACAGCCGGATGAGCAATGCTGCGATTAAGTGTAGGGTGTTAGGCATTCGTAGTCGTCCACTGCAACAAGTGGTCAACCTCCATAGATTACGTTGTTTGAGGCATGTGTTCCGTGTTTCACAAAATGGCTTGCCACGGCGAGCCCCTGGTCAAGGACCTCGGGATGATCGTAACCGATGGTTAGATTCACTGAGTGATATGGCTGGGNGTCGTAAGCAGTGGCATTCGTTAATCTTCTCAATTTATTTGCAACCTTAGACTACTGAACCTCTCCATCTTCTGTTCGACTCTACTTTCGACCTTCCTGTCTTTCTACTGTTCTTCATCCGAATGGATAGCCGAAAGATAGCAAACAAAAACGCCGCATGATGTTTGCATGAATAATGGTTGTACAGAATAAAACTGGACTGAACCTTTCTCGTCACTCAGTCGCCTACTATTGCGAGGAATACAGTCACCTACTTAACAATTTCATATTGTCTGCATAGTCAGAGAAGCTAACCACGGAATAGACCTCAGTTTATTTTATGGAAATCACCGTCTAATGACTAAGGCGGTATACTGTGTAGTTTGGACGCACCGCCAACTGCTGAAGCCAAGTTGGGCAAACTGTGTGGCATCCACAACCCTGCATGTGTGATTTTGAACAGTGATAAGCTCGTAGGATCTACATTACTTACTATTTCCCTTTCAAAAAGTTGAAATAAATAGTTGTACAGCGATAAATGCTTTCAAGGCTCTATTTTGGTATGGCTGCTACATAACCATTGCACGACGAATCAGTATCTGTGCCTTCAAGGATTTTTCATGTAGCTATTGATATTTGCAATTGTTGTGAAGCTGCTCGTTTGAAAACGGAGACATCGGTGTATGAAAATAATGTGGACAAAAATTCCCAGATCAAACCGGAAGTTTTTGCGTTTTCCCTGTTTGTTTTATTTCCCCGACGCGCTAAACAGATGTGCTGTGATGATGAGATCGAACAGGATCAAAGCAGCTGCAGGATGTATTTAATCCTATATCATT
>UZAN01040288.1:52935-74369 GCA_900618425.1 Echinostoma caproni
GGGGGGGGGTTAAACTATACACCGCGAAATATTCTTAGTTTTAAGAGAACAAATAATGTTGAAAACTGTCTCCTTGTTGGGCATGCAAACAAACGGTGCTAAATTATTTCCAAATGAATATCTCTAGTACTCCTCCTCCCTTTCCTGATCCTCCTACTTTATTCTCCAGAGAATCGAGTCCACACTGACTGAGTCCACATTCAAGTTCTCTCTCAAAGAAAAATCCAGAGATGATACTCCAAAAATGGCTCCCTGATACTGAACATTACCAGGTTATTACATCTTTTCGATCCGGTTAGTGGTGTCGTTTAACGGCGTATTCAGTCAGTTACTATGTTAAAGTTTTCTAGTCAGGTCAAAGAATTTAACCTCAAGCGAGTATTGCTAGCCGCAAAACGAATAAATATCATCGAGCGGCAATTAAATTGATCACATTGGTGTCAGTTACCTAAGAACTGTGTTTAAATCACGCGAAATGCAAGCACGGCTCCATCCAAAATGAGTTAGATAAGGAGTTACGGAGGACTTGTGATTTTGTCTGCACTTGAAGGCTAGTGAAGAAAATAGGAATGCATTAGTCAGTTAGGAATTTGGATGAATTGAGGGTGACAAAGTAAAAGAGAAGACTCCGTACTGTTGTGAGGCAATGCGATGGATGTAATTTCTGGACGAACCGCGACGCAGATAAACTTCTGAATGCTCTGGATATAGGATGGTGATGACGCAGTGGTTTAGTCGCTGTCACTGACGTGCTTGGGCCCTTTGGTTCGAGGTTCAAGCCCCTCCACCGCCATTCATCCAGGCTGGCAGGTAGCTTTGCTGTCGTCCTGTTCAGTACAACGCGTAACATAGCGGTGGTTCGCCAATCCAAGAAGCAGGACTCAGGTTGCCGATTTCCATCACCGAACAGCAGGTCCTCGTGACTATGGGGTTCAGACCGCCTGCTGTTCATCATACTAGGGTGTTATAAAAATAACGGAGATACTATCTTGTAATTTCATAAAGGAATCACTAAGGAAGCATACAGTCATTGTGGGAAAATGCAGGCCTGTACCAACTATTTTTATCATTTATTGGTTGGTTGGTAATACCGTTGGACGGAGGGCAATACAATACAGCCTTCAGACGACCTCAGTTCAAATGAACGATCGGTAATCAAAAAACTCTAAATTATTTGATATTATCCGTCTGAAGCTTTATTCATCAATGAATAGCTGCTTGCAAATCTCAAGAAAATCGGAGTATGGTCTGCCTCTACGGGATTAAAATAAAACACATATTGACGCACTCGCAGTGAGGTTGAACTTAGAGGATCACCTGGGAAGCTATAAGCTATCGAGTTGATTTTTTTATACACACCAGTGTGTGATGAACGGCAGACGGGCTGAACCCCATAGTCACGAAGACCTGCTGTTCGGTGATGGAAACCGGTAACTTGAGTCCCGGGCCTTGGAGTGACAAACCCCGTAAGGTCCCGATAGGTTAGGCGTGGTGCTGAACTGGACGACAGCAAAGCTACCTACCACCAAATTTGCGTGGCGGTGGAGGGGCTCGAACCTCGAACCACAGGGCCCAAAGCACTCCGGTGACAGGGATGACAAGGAGGTCAAGTTTCTCCAATGCAATCCAATGCCATTTCCCGGACGTAGAGGTTTTATGGTATCCTGATTCTGGCTCAACCGCGTCGACAGACAGATCAAGCTGTACGTTCGTCCGGCTTGCAGCACGGAGTCGAAAATAATGTCATTAGCTTACTGGATCAGCTAATATCCACAAAAATAGATATAACTATGAACAAAAACGAGAACAAAGATAAGGTGAAACCTTGTGAGTTTAATTCAATACTAAATAGACTTTTAAAGAGAAGTTTTAGGTGCACTATTGTCTGAAAATGTGAAAATAAACGGTTTGAGGTGTACAAGACTTGATGCATTTCTTATCATGGGTAGACAGAATACAAAATGGATCTTAGGAATGCTAAAGCACCAACGGCTGACCGTTTCGGACAGCCATGGAGCCTGGAACTAAGATGAATAGAAGGCGCATTAAAGCTTAAACCCACTTACTTGCTTGAATTTTTCGTTATTTGTAGTAGTTACCGTTTCTGTCACCTAAAAGCTGTCCTGAAAAAAATTCAATTGTAAATTTCAATTTTATTTAGTTTGATTATTAATAACAAAATACATAAAAATATGTTGGATTCAAATTTATGTAAATTGTTATGGTTCCTTTTTGTTCTATGAGATTTATTTAAAAACGTGTAGTTTTTGCGTTTAAATTGACATTGTTTGTAATAAAACCACAGTATCAGGAAACAAAACCCGAGGTACAAGCTTCCGACTATCCGGTGCTATTTTGCGATTTATCACCGTTTTCGGCAGTTTGGGAATCAGGCATCCACCGCTTGTTTCAATAAAATATCTTGTGATCTATAATTTAAAGCAGCATTTAGCAGAACACACAAGTTTAGCGCAAGTGAATGGTGGATGCAAATGGTTTGCCTTAATGTACGCAATAACTTAAAAGCATCGGTTGTCACATGCACCGGGAATGAGGCATCATCGGCATTTTTCACCCGGAACTCCTACTGGCAGTTTAAGTTCTGACAGCCTGGGTGGCTAGACCAAAACTGTCCTGGTTGAATTCACTCGGAAAAGGTCTAAGCACCAAATTGGTCTGCTAAAGCAACCCCAGGTGTTTGTAAACAATAGCTAACAATTATGGTTCACAACCGTCTGAACAATGCTTGCTCAGGGGTCTGGTTCTGGTGTAAAGATTAGACGGGATGTAGCATTGCCTGCGAAAATGTACCTCATTTATTGCAAGTAGAGTCATTCTACCAGGTACGCATCTCGGTACACTGTCAGCCTACTCTTCTAAAAGCTTAAGGGAACAGCAAAATGGATTGGTACATTGCTTGTGAATAACATGCACAATAACCAGACAGATTCGACTTGCTTGACTAAAGTTGTTTTGAATCAATACTTCGAAATTTTGCAAATAAACAGATTGAGCCTTGGTGAAAACTAAAAATACTCGAGAATAGCCTTAGCTGTTTGGGGTAAAATTGTATTTTACACAAGTAAAGTTGACTTCTTTGAAAACTTTGATTGAAGCGACCAATCTTCAAACTTTCTTTTCGTGTACAATTCCCAGTTCATTCTGGCAGTCATTCACGCAAGAAGCAGTAAACCTGAGTAAACCTGAGTTTCACCCTTGGAAGAGCTAATCAGTAGTGCATATATCTCGTCCATTTTGGAATCGGAATTTCGATCGCCTCACCTACCAATTCATACCGAGACTGACCTGAATAACAAATTCAAGCGTGTTCA
The DNA here is from genome assembly GCA_900618425.1 of Echinostoma caproni. Lineage (NCBI taxonomy): Eukaryota > Metazoa > Platyhelminthes > Trematoda > Plagiorchiida > Echinostomatidae > Echinostoma > Echinostoma caproni. Next base: position 56,268 of record UZAN01040288.1, read on the forward strand.
GATTACGTTTTCACCTTGAGGCAGTAAATTGTGGATCACTACAATGCAGGTAGCTCCCTCTCGCGTACCTCAAAGTAACAACCTCCTACCATGTCCCGCTATCCATACACACTTGCGCAGGTATACAAAAATTAAACCGATTTAGATTTGAATTCTCCTTCACCTTTCAGCCCTTGGTCCCTCACAACTGCTCACGATTCCAAAAGAGTCACAGTTGAATGTTAAAAGTGTCAAACTCTTGCTGAAGTAGATTCCTTCTTACGTAGCATCAACAGGACTCAAAACACGTATCTTAAAAATGAGAACACAAATTACCAAATAATCTCGTTTTCGGTGTATCTTAATCATGCCATTACAACACAATAAATATGACTAGTATCAAAAAAGGATTTACAAGGAAAAAAGAGAGGGAAAGTAATTAAAATATTCAAGAGTTTGTTTCATAATTGGTCCCCAGTTATCACTTGCTCCGATGTTGCATGATAAGTCACTTGTCGGCGATTCGGCCATGGGAGCTTGAGTGCTTGCACAAATTGTTTCTGAGCGCACACACGGGGTTGTGAAGACGGATGGAAACTGCCTCCGCTGTGGCTAGAATGCGAAACCGCACGTGTCTAGACCATTCCGTCTTAACTCTATACAGGGGTTGGAACGCTTCGGTTACGTTTACAATGTGATTAGTGTCGACAAGGTGCGACACGACGGCACTTGTGGTTGACTGAATTGCTCCACTTCGCAACCACGCAGGGTGATGCTCACGGACGCGCTCGGACAGACGCCTGGTCGTGCGGCCAGCATACTTTTATCCACAGGAACAAGTGAAAGAGTAAATACAGAAATAGGCGGCAGAATCGGGCACTCTATCCTTCAACCGTAAATACACCAGCGGGCTAGATGCTAATCGAGTTTGAAGCTTAGCTGCGTAGAACGTTTTGTTGGTGGCATTAGATAACATTCTATGCACAATCTCTGCCAAGGTGTCACCTTTAAACGGCAAAGGAATGTATACAGACCTAATGAAAACAAAAATTGGCAAACAATCTCGTTTTCAGTGTGTCTTAATCATGCCATTACAATACAATAAATATGACTAATATCAAAGAAGACTTCTTCTCAGCAATTAACCTCATGGGAAATAACTTGGTGATTTTATCGCGTGTTCTTGAGAAACTTTAGGTGGTTGAAAGACAGAGATTTGAGATTACGTTCAATCTATTGTTAAAAAAAAGTGGAACGTAAGCATGCCCTTCTCATGAAATGCCTGAATCCGTCAAAACCGTTGAGTGAGTTTCAAACGAATCCAGATAGATTCGTTCACAATTTCTCTGATGTAAATCTAGACAAAACGTTGAGAGAAGTATTAACCTTAGGGCCAAAGTGCTGCTGCTCGGGGAGAAAATTCAAGCATCTAGATATGGAGGTCGAGTTTGAAAATCTATGTGCTCAGTTAGCAGACTTGTGTCCTTCATCTCGTTTGGAAGCAGAACAGCTGAATTCTACTCTGGAGACCACATGTTATCAATATCAGAGTGCCCAATCATCGACTAATGGATTAATAACGGAACAGCATCTACAAAGGCTAAGAGAGGTACAACAGTACAAGGAAGTTATCATCACGTAACCGGACAAGGGATCTGGTATAGTCTTACTTAATAAATCAGAATACGTCGGGAAGGTAGCGACAATTCTGAATGATGAATCGAAATTCACAAAAATGGCCCATGAGAATGACAAAACACCCCAAATAGAGAAGTCCCTTTTTACCATATAAAGAATACTTAAACAAAAGGGCTCTATGGACACCGCCACTTTTGAACGGATTCGACCAACAGGGACTACGATTCCGAGATTGTACGGGCTGCCCAAAGTAGATAATAGTGGAGTTCCACTCAGGCCAATCTTGGACATGTGCAACTCTCCCTACCATGCGGTAGCCAAATGGTTGGCTCGTATTCTGGAACCAATGAGGATGACATTACCCCGGATGGCCTCAAGGATACAACCGGTCTCATTGACGCCTTGAGTGATTTAAACATCAAAGATCATTACATGTTTTCGCCAAATTTCACCTCTCTGTTCACAAATGTTCTGATCGGTGAAACAATTGATTATTTATGTACCTATATCGAAAGTAACGGAATTGACGTAGGCCTACCGACAGATGACCTTAAAGAATTGTTATTCTTCTGTACTCAAAATGTGCAACTCAAACTCAATGAGGAAATCTATCGCCAGAAGGACGGTGAAGCAATGAGATCCCCTCTAGGGCCCTTGTTTGCCGATGTTTTCATGTTTAAAATAGGAAACGGTCTACTTAAAACACATATCAAACAATGCGTACTGTTCAAACATTACATAGACGACATTTTGTGCGTGGTCGATTCTACAATGGAGTGCCAAAATATACTAGATCATTTCAATGCTGCGCATCGAAATTTGAAATTCACAATTGAAAATGAAGCAAACAATCAACTAGCATAATTAGATGTTTGCCTAACTCGCTGTGATGACGGCTCCATCAGGCGGTCAGTACACAGGAAGGCGACTTGAAATGGGCAGCACATTCATTTCCGTAGCTTTGTACCAGTCAATATGAAGAAGAATCTCATACTTTGTTTGAGAGATCATGAGAGATCATGAGATCATTTGTGATCGTGTGAATTTTCGGACTGGATTCTGGGAATCCCTCAGGAACGCATGAGGTGAGATAATTAATTAGATTTCCGTTTTGCCTGACGTACCGAAAGCCCCAAAGAATGAATTTTTTGGAATCTGTTCACAGGCTGTAATGTGTATGTTTTGGAATAGACTACAAAGCATTTCCGTGTCCTGAGTTTTGTCCACGATCAAGGCGATTGCAATCCGTCTCCACACTTCCTTTGTGAACCCAAACACAGTATGTAAGAACAGCGGTTTTACCATGGTAACCTACTTGTCATCTGTTGACATTGACTCTGTTCAGAAAACCTCATTTACAAGCTCTTTGAAGGTGTCCGCTTGTGGACGTTTTCCACCGAGTTATAACATTGGAGGCTAGTGCTGAGATGAGCAAGGCGCGATACCCGCAACGAGCTCGCAAAGATAGGTTGTGCTATATAGTGTAAGTGGAGAACGAAAAACCACTTGATCAGCTGTCTGGTGACCGAGTGAGTATCTTGCTTGCGTTCTGTCTGTGAGGTCCTGGGTTCGATCTCTAAATGGGTCAAGGGATTCGCACTGCTAATGAGACACAATCAGGTTGAAACAGCTGTCCAGTGCTTCCTCGCTTTTCAGTTCACGTTTCATTTGCTCTATAAGCGACGACATCACTCATTCACTTGTTCACAACCACTCCTTCCTCCCTCTTTCACACACACACACACACACACACACACACACACACTATATGTATGTATATCACTATGTCCAAATAAACACAACATCCAACAGTTTTCCATATAGATGTGAAGTCCAAGTGCAAAATAGCCGAGAGGCGCATAAATCCGGTGAAGGTTTCTACATTTTGCAAGTGCTTCGATGGAAACAAACAAAATTCATTGCGCAATCAAGGGAATTTCTCCAGAAATATGTTAATGCGAAGGAATAAACCGATCATAGTGGAGCAAAACGTTGAGTAAATTCAATCGCATCTGAGAACAGCTGCGCAGAACCAATCTCAAGGATAGTCCAGATGGATTAGTCACTATTTTCTCATGCCACCGTTCGGAAAATGATGGTTAAATGTGAACTGCCGCAGAGGTCAGCTGATGTAAAGCCATTAATAAAAGTTTGACAAGGAGGTGCACGTGCTAATTTTGCCAACAAATTCCGACCGCTTCACTATCCATTGGGAAGTGGGATTATCTCACTGGTGGTTGACGAGAAATAGAGCAGGCGGAAAAAGGCTATCTGTTGATTTTGTTTTCCAAAGTAATTTTTTTCAATGTCACAACGAGTAAATGTCCATTCATCCTAATGAGTTAGAAGGGAAGAAAATACTGAGCGACTTCTTGTTGACCAGCCATACGTGCCACCGTGGAGAGTGTTAAGTTTATTGCATTGATAAAACATATTTTCGGGGACCGTCATCCTCACAGCGCATTCAAAAAAAATTATGCGTCTACAGGGTGAAGCTCAATCTCACATCTCACGTGAGGTTTACCATGAAAATGTTTTGGAACTTATTATGTCCTTTTCACAATTAGGCGATTTCTGGATCGGTATGTTTCAAAACACCGATTGCAGTTTGCACGTGTTCAGATGCAGCGAAATGATCCAGGATACATTGTGCTAACCTGTGTTTTTGGCTTCTTCATTCAATTTCATTATCATCAACGAATCAGCTTATCCGGGGTGTTCCTGAGATACTTTTAAACTGTCGCGCATTATGGGTTAGGCTTCAGATTCAGAAAGTGAAATACAGCTGGAAAAATAAAGAGCGATTTCCTAAATCCGTTCATCGATGAACTGCCACTGTTTCAAGAACGTAAATATCCACATGTCTGACTTTAAGCACAATGTAATGTACATATGCGCGTGGGTGGCTGGGTGGGTGGGTGCTTTGTCTCGATTCGAAAGGATCAGCCATAATCGGGTACCACAAAATAATGTCTATCGTGTGAGCATGGAGCGAGGCGATTGTATGGGAATCAGAAAGACAATAACATTGCACATACTACGACCCTCGTATTCTCAGAGCCAATGGACATCCGGTTGGCGGATGGAGGCTGAAGACTGAAGTATCTTCTATGCGAAATTATTACCCTTGAATGTTGTGAAATGAGAAAATTTTGCCACATATAAATAGTCGAATCAGATTGAACTTAAGGTGACTTGTTTCTGTCGGATCACAATGTACGCGTTTTTTATTTTGATTGTTGCATTCCTGACCTTGAGCGATTCAAGTGAGTGCATTTTCTGGTTCGAAAAATCCGGTGATCATTCACTGTCAGGATTAGTGTCTGTACTCCGCGAAAATGTCATTATATATTAGTTATAAGGAAGTTTGCATAATGGCAGATTGCTTTGAAGAATATTGAAATTTATTTAATAATTATATATTTCTAGAATCACTAGCGATTCCTAACAGTGATGTTTATTCATTCTGATCCATAACATAAGTACTATATTTTCATTACCTCTTTCATTTCCCTTTAGTTAATAGATGATTGTACAAAGTATTTTCAGGATACGATGCCCTGCCAATCTTAATTTGCCAATGTTGTAAACAGAACTGGCGGAAGCTAGGCGTTGAGGACGCGGACTTGGAACATATGCTTTTGCGAAAGATTGATGACTCTTGCCCCGTGACGAACGTTGCTCAAATAGCAGTCCCTCAGGTGCTGCCTGAGCGACATCTGTAGTAATTGTCATAGAACCCATATTGAGGGAGTTACCACGGTTGATGATCACATCCGATTGGAGAGCACAATCAATGCAAATCAATCTAAGAAAATCCAATAAATATTTCGTCACTTTTTAGAAATTTTCATTATGTGAACGTAAAACAGCATCAAAGAAAGTCGCGGAATATTTCTATGATCAGGCTAGATGAGCATTGATAATAATCTCTGAGTAACTACTACAATGGAGGATGTGAGTGGTGAAGCAATATTAATAAAACATGTATACTGCTAAATTTGTGGCACACTAGGATGGGTTTGTACTAAACAGGTCATACTGCTCTCATGATGAAACAGTCTTGATTGCGGACCACAAGATGAGGCGAGTTCATTAAAAATAGGTACTCAATCAGCACTCTGTCGAGTAAATTAGCTCAGTGTTCCTAATTCTAGATCAATCACAGGGACTTTCATAGGTTTATTCTTATTAACCGCTATTTGTACATCTCGCATAAATCGTCCAACGGGAGCAACCATCTGTTGAACCACCGAAAATGGAGCCTAATAAATCAAATTAACGATGGAGGAAGATAAAGGCGATACGACTAAAATGAGCCTTATGGGGTGACAATAAACGATTATTGATTTCCAACCCATACTGTTAATTTTCATGTGTATGGTAACTGTGATTAAAACGTTCTCCTCTAAACATTTTTGAACCGGCTTTTGTGAATAGTCTTTATTAAGCGGACAACCCTTCTTTGAAATTATACTATGCTTAATTAATAAATAATATATTTTGTTGGTGGGTGTTTGTTTTTTATATATTCAGTATCAGAAAATCTGCGATACTAAGTATAATTTTGACATCGCTCAGAGATTTCATGTTCAAGTGCTGCAGAACATGTAAAGAGGTACACATGAGGTGATCGATGAAATGATTCCTCTAAAGAACTAACGTTATGTATCAGTGTGAAACTAGCGACGTTTCTGTTTCCATTTTCTTTCGGCAAAACTGCAGTATGTGCTCAGTCCCTCAGAAACTGGCCAGCAAAAAATCAAAAAGAAAAACGTTTCCAATCGGGCATCAGATTTCGGCTTGCGCGTGAGTTTTTACCTTCGGTTTGTATAGGATTGTCCCTATTTGATCCCAACCACTTCATCAATAGAACGATATTGTTGAATTTGGTTGAACCCATGCCCACAATCTGAAAAAGATTGATTATAAACTTTATTATCTGCTCAATTATAAGAACATTTTACTTGCTAACGGAAACTTATTTCAATTTATTTTCCCATAATATTCAGACTGTAAATCTATTCTTAGGAAGCAATCTGTACACGTGTAGTTCCATAATCAAAATCGCTTCGGATACAGTTCCATGTTTGCAGTTGCATATGTAGCATACTGGCTGAGATATATACTCATCATTATTGTACAACGTCTATCCCAAACGAACAGATTCCTCATTTGCACATCCACTGAAACACAGAATGTCCAGAAAGTCGATGGCTGAGAGGGCACCAGTGCGAGTTGGTCGTTTCCATAACGTCCAGAGACTCGGTAAGTATGAGAAATGATGTTTATTAAAAATTCTTTGTTTAAGTTACAAGCTATTCTATACTTATCATGCCTACTAACTATTGTCAAGATCATTTGAAACCTTCCCTTTTGTTTTTCTGCTGTGTTTGCACAAGCTTCATTTCTAACCCGATCAAAATGTTCGGTTCTCATATTGTATCCGCATTTTGTTTAACGCGGTTGATTTGTACCGTCGTTTGCAAATCGGAATGTTCCTGGTATAACAAGCTAAATACCCAGATAACACTGTCTGTCCGGATATTCACAAATCCATAAATCCGCTTTCAGAAAAATGGGAACGGTTCGAAGGTTATGTGAAAACTATTGATGGATGCATTATGAAAACTGCGTTTCAATCATTGAAATCTATTATCCTTGTTAAGTACTTGCGCGATATGTCTCATTTTCCAAGTAGTTATTTATATATCGACCTTGATCACACAAACTAAATTTCACATAAATTAAGTGAATCTCTTTTCCTGCTATTGGAGATTATTTTCCTTAATCTTTTTCCACTCTGAATAATCTCATTTCAACTTCATTCCATCTTTTTTTGTACTCAAACCATAGAGTACGACTTGATACTAACAACGCCTTTTGCAATTTGAGTTGTCCTAATATAAATATAAATATAAATTTATCATTTCAAGGTATCCGAGCCTCATTGGAGCTGCCAGGTTCATGTATTTTTTCATTGGCAGTTTCTCAGTGCTAAATCAGTTATTCGAACATTTTCACATTTTGGATAGGTTCTTGCTTCGGTACTCGTGTTTGCGTTCCCATTGTGAAACTAAATCGAAACATTCGAGTGCTCTACACTTTCTGCGCACCTCCTGGTATTCGGTTAACCTTATATGACAATAAGATTTTTGGAAACGAGTTTGCAATAGAAAATAGCCTGGACCAACCCGGCTCACGTTGTGTAGTGGAACCGTCTTATTAGGACTGTATGATTTCGGCGATGCAGATCATCCATTTCCGAGTCCATAGTCAGAGAAGTACGTCTTAGAACACATTCCAGTTTTAAAATTGGAATTTCCTATAAAATGCCTTAACTGTCGTAAAAATCTATGGCATATTGAGACAGCCGTCGTTGCGTTATTTCAATTGGGGTTGATTTCATGGAGATATCTCATTCCGTTCCAGATAAATGCCCAAAATGGTCAATCTGATTGATCAGTACTTGAAGGGGCTTCTGTGGTGGTATCACAGAGATGAACATGATCTGCAAGTGTTGAACAAACTGGATGTGACTCTGGTCAACAACTTGGCCTCTATCGACCGAGCATGGTCTTTTGGTGTTCCAGTGCAGCCGCTTGTTGTGTAGCTCATGGATTCTATTGCAGCATCATGCGACAAACGTAACCAATGGCTCAAGCGTATATCGTGCATGATCTGATATGACTTTTCAGTGGGAGGGCGACGAACACAGAGCAAGAGAGAGACGCGTACGCGTACTAGCAAGATGAACAATCAAGATATGTCATGGGGATTGGGGTGTGTACGACCGAGGCACGTCTCACAATCGTCATCCGTGTGTTTCAACCGGAAGTTGAGAATTCTAGGCTGCACGATGGCTATATCAGTGCATGAGCCTGTCAACTTGAAATGATGCTCAGGCAACGTGAAACGATTTTCGCACAATTTGAATTGCAAAAGGTGCAGTTCCTCTCGTGGATCAACATTCACAAATTTTTATTGTTGATTCGTGTTTAACTGATCTCAAAAGCGGGACCATATATTTAGCGATTTCCGGTTAACTGAAAGCCCTAGTTTTCGCAGGCTGGCTTCTTGTCACTAGCACATCTCACACAGAATATTTCCATCTACCAGGCAGGTGAAAGTTCAACGTTCGTAAATTTTGCACGATAATTTTTCGTTCTCAAATGCACCCATTGATGCTGTCATTTCATAGCTCTCCTTCTATACTTTACTGTTTTGGGTTTCTGAACTGTTTACTGAAATCCATTCAAACATTGCCGTTTTACTTTCTTGTATTCACTGGAATGTATTTTTTGTCTCCTGACACATTTCAACGATTTAAAGAGAAACTTATCCACTCTTATTAAAGATTTAAACCGTAATTGCTGGAATAGGCCTAAGGCATTGCGAAACCGGAATCAATACACTTATTGCGGAATCATGAGCTGAAAGAGATTAGTAATAGAAATATCGGACTAAATAATATTGTTTTAACTCTTCTCGTTCAATGATACTCTGTGACAATTTTCGTGGAATCTTTTATTAGTCAAATCACAAATGAATAAGTGTTCACTTTTGGGGTTGCATCAAAGCTCTGGAGATCTTGACTAATATTTTGGCCCTAACCGTTCTTATTTTTGGGTTAATGTGTTTTGGGGCTATATAGCGTTGGACAAATGATTGGGATATTTGAAGACCCTATTACATCAAACTTGTTATCACTATACTGATCAGGTTCTAAACGCCTACACAACCCGTTCCAACCGAAACGGGATTTCTATAATTATGGTCCAAGATCGTACATGACCCCTCGGAAGGTTTACCGTAAGTCCAACAAATTTCGATCCGTAAACACATGTGGTTGACTGGCGAGGTAAAGCATGCTTTGAGAATCTCGTTTGGTCTATGCGTTTTGTTTCGCACGTTTATTCTAGTTTTTATGGTCCAATGATTACATAGTCAGGAAACAAAAAGCCATTAATGAAAATGATCGGTGCGTTGATTGTGATTAGGCATAACTCTTCAATTTACGATGCTCAGTGTAAATTTACGATGTCCTACCACTGCAAACACGGTAAATTGGTATGACTTTCGAAACTCATAAATATGGAACAAAATGTTTTTTTTGTATTTCTGATTCGTTTCAAATCACTGATAAGAAATTAACTCCGTCTTCCCGATGAGTAGCCTGGGTTTTAAAATACTATGCCATAAATCTATGCATTCCTGAAAAACCCTGCTTCGTGTACACCAAAGGCTTGGTTACATTTATCGTATAGTAATAAAAGTGCTTGTTACCTAATGCTTGATAAACAAAGCGGTAAGAACAATAAATTTATTTTTCATTCTTCATATTAAGCATGATGGTGAAAATTCAGTCAACAGTTTTCTTGTATATTGTTGTGTGAATAAATTTAAACTGCAACCTTGCTTGAAAAATGTTTTGTTTGAATGGTATATATACATGATTTTGAAAGGATTCGTAATTCAGCGTTAATATATCACATATTTTTGCGGATTAAATACTGGTATTTTGTCCGTCAAGCTCGTTATATCTGACTCGGAAAAATGTAAATCAATTGGGCTCCAACAGATGGATTTCGCATAAACACCCTGTGACGTATTCACCTCTGCCGTTATACCCATCGCCGTACAAACCTATTTAAAAAAAAGGAAATATGCTGACTTATTTTTGAATACCGAAATTAAATTAAATTACTAGCTGTGGAAGTTGTGACCTGGCATATCGATGTTATTNNNTTCGACTATGCTGGAAACTGACACCGATTCTCTATTTGTTAGGTACCCACCGATGGCCTACTCCATTTGAATGGACTCAGGACACCAAAGATTTCGGTCCAAGCTTTTATCCACGAAAAAGATACGGTAAGAAAAATACACATGACAAGTTTTAAAACCGGACGCATAGTTTGTTTACTTGAATCGACCGGGTGGCTTATTTCCATTGCGTCATTTGTATTTTGCAAAGTAGGAAATACATTGAAGGAACTAAAGAAATAAAAAATCATCAAGTTGCAATTGTTTCGTAATTCAGTGTTGCCTTTTCATCACAAATTGAATAAAGTTAATCAAATTTAAACGAAAACAACATTCAGTGTGCAACGGAATATGTCTCTGATTGTCTATTGCTTTCTATTCCCCGATCAAACAATTCAGATGCGGAATGCATCTTGACGCGTCGAGCACTTTCACTTGCATCTCATTTTCGGCCGAAATCCCCTTTTCCATTAATAATTTTGTAGCATTGGTACCATGTTTCTTCACAGGTCAGTGTTATATATATATATATATTCATCACAACGACCTTGTTTGCAACACCGGGTAATTTTCGGATAGACAGCTCTTTCAGAGCCAGTCCACTGAAGAATCAATACTATGATTCGATGTTTTGTAGGCGGGTTAGAACCGTGAGCAAGAACCACGCAACCGGTCATTTGCTTCCAGGGAAATTTTGTCTAGTCGTTCATATAGTACTTATTAAGAAATAAACATATTTGTATAGTTACTGGCTTGTGAACCACAGTTGTTACAATTTACCGGTTGCATTGATCAGATCATTGTGGCTCCCTCCAGTTACCAAAATGCTCACTGTCAACATCGTGTAAATCCGGCGTTTACATTTCATATCTTATTTATACTCAGGAATCATGTAAACAAATCTTCACATAAAATGAAGACAATCATTTTACTGCATAAATTTTGACAACGATAGAGTTATCAAAACTTTCCAAAGATTGTCAAAGACCATTAAGGAAATGCATTTCTCTTGGGTCTATATGGTGATGGTACATTAAAAAAGGGCAACAGTTAGTCAAGTACACTAAACATATCCATAATAACTTCTGAAAAAAAGTGATCAGCCACAAGGTATGAGGCTTTTTTCTATGTGGCGAACCTTTTCAACTGTCATTTAGATTATGAGAAACTGATGAAAATGCTTCGTACAATGCGAATGGAGTTCAATCTTTTGTCGAAAGAGAATAATCTACAAAGATGTGAGTTGTTCAAATCAGTATTTTTGCATAATGAATTGACTCCGCATTTCAACTATTTCTGCTAACGATTTTACCTGGCTCATGAGTGTTAGTTCCGATGCACCATAAGTTTATTAGGACTATAATTAAGGTAATCATTACTATCACCAAATGTCACACTTCATAACTCTACGAATAGGGTAAGTTCCAGCGAATTGTTTGGATTCCACACAAATCGCATTTAATGTACGTCATTTACATAGTGCATATTGTGCAATATCAACGTTTCGAGTAATAACGCCACACCTGTGTCCAAAGTCAGTTGCCAACATTTAGCGTCTAAAAGCTGATTTACTGACGGAACGGCAGCAGGGTTTTAAAGGAGTTCCTAATTCCGATACTTATCACACTGAATACCAAAACCCAACTTGCCGGTTAGCAATGCGATGAAGCCAATTCGGAATGTCTGCCTAAACATCCTGGGAACAATGCTGTTTTAAAAAAATCATTGCACCCTGAAGCTCATCTGCCATTTGTTCAAAGTTAATCGTTGGTTATCTTTGAGATGATTTTTAAATGTAATTGGATTGTGAACAGTGATATGTTCACTTTAGACGTGTGATTGACATGGGCACCCCAACAAAAACGCGGAAGAAGAACACTACTCGAGACGACAGTCATAGTCTATTCTACGATCTCGGTGCGATACGCCTATTGGACATACGAGAACGACAAAGTGACGCACCAAACAGATTGCGACCTTGATGCTCAGATTGGTCGTTCTGTCAGTCATCCAATCCGGACTCAATTTGAATTGGACGCCGCTTGTATGCTTGTGGCTCGACGCTCATTTTCGCGGGTTTTGACGCCCGTGAGCTTCCACTCAACACCTGACCTCCCCTTGAAGTTGATGCGTAGGGTTTTAATCGTGGGGCATATGAGTCTGAGTTTTCGCCTCAGCCGTCTCGTACTGTTTCCGTGCTATTCTTGGGGCGGAATGCGTTTGCTCCCTGGTTTGGTTTTAATTCGAAGGATTCTAGTAGCATGCCAATGGTAATTCTGTTGTGAGGCCTCCACTGTGATCCAGCATTTGGCTATCGTGTCTCACCCAAAAGCCCAATACAACTTGGATGTCATGAGTCACGGTTACAAATCACGTTCTTATGCAGCCTATTGTCTATTTTGGATGATTAGTGCGAAAGTCTCCCACCAGGGCCTTTTAACCAACGTTAAACGTTCGTCGACGAACACCCTTTCTCCTGTTGAACTGTTGTTCCATTTTTGTGTTTCGTAACAGTGTTCGTTCCCTTTGAGGATTGATGGTGTCGTAAAGCACTCGAATTTGGCGTTGAAACAAGACCCTTGTTTGGGAGATTGCACTCCACGTTTTTGGATGTGTAGTTGTTTGCTCCGTCCTAAAAAAGAAGATTGACAGCCTCAACGGGATTCAAACCGATGCATCGACGGCACCCAAGACTCTGCGCTCTCCAACACAACGTCACGCGAAACTAGTGTTTATTTCTCATCCGGTTACCGGAGAAACCTATCGAGGGAAATTAAAGCACTAGTGACCATATAAACTGACTGCGAGGAAAGGTCCTCACAGCAATACTGTATTCGACCAGGGAAATCCAGCTAAATCCTGCAGTGGCAAGTGGCATACACGCCTAATGGTACAGGCGTTCAAGAAGAATATAGCGACAGTGTTCCGTCTAATAGCTAATGAATCGCAACTTTTATAATCATGTTTTAAGAACTTGGGATTGTGTAAATGTTTTGCACTTTTTTCTTAAGGCGAATTATAAGTGATCAAACTTTGCTATTTTGTTTCAAACTGCACTTATGATCATGAGAGGTCTTACATATTTCCAACGCAAATTTTGGACTGCTCAAAATGGAATACAACCAATATCAAAACGTATTGTTCAGCACTGCCATGCGGCCCTCTACAAAGGAACAGTTAAGTGCAGACGCAGATCAGTTCTCGGGCATCCCATCGATAGCGAGCACGTTGTGAGCTAAGTCGACGTATTCAGAATAATCCACGCCATACCCCGAGATATTCTAAAGAAATAAGAAGGCGTCTTTTAACCATGGCTGAGATGTTTGCAATTCATGTTTTCAATCATGAATTGTGCAAGCAAAAGTAGCTTGTCCAGACACTGTTGTTACCCTAACTAGAAGAGCGGATTGGTTGTGCGTAAAGCAGAACATTAATTCTCCACTCCACACAATCACCCCTACCTAGTATCACCTACCATAGTTGGCGTGTTATATATAACAAGTATATTATATATTGGCATTGACGTAGTGGCGTTGGTTTAACGAAGAAATGGTTGTTATTTTGAACGTTTTCAATGTATGGAAACAGCTGATTGAAGGCCCGCGAACCTGGTGGCCGATATCAATTGGGCTCATTTTGTGTTACTCGTTTTGTTCAACTAAAACGTTTCCGCCTCTTGTGCTATCAAATTGCGTACTTCCACTGAGCTGCGATGTCTTACCTTTATGCTTCATTCCTATGTTCGGCTAACGGAACTGACATTTCACTTTACTCTACAGATCAAACCCGTAACTCTGTTATGTTTTACCCCACTCGAATGGAAATGTACCGGATTTTCATGAAGAGATGCAAAGAACAACCCGTGATTGATCAAGGTAAATTCATTAGGTTTTAGTTCTGAATAGGAAAGTTACACATTCCCGATTTTCTCCATTTCACCAACTAAAGCCATCCAAGTGCATTCTGTTTGTGTCTATATTGATTTACTTGTTCCGTATTGTGTGTCTCGGATAGACAAGGTGAATGGCAATGAGATACGATTAATTGAGCGGCGCGTATTTCTCAACGAATGCTTGTTGAAATTGGGTGAGAACTACCAACTACTTGTGCCACTTATGCAGATATGGTTCAAAAGAAATCAATAACTACTATCCTGCGTCCATTATTTTTAACTGGCTTGTGAACAAACATAGTGAATGAAGGTACGATGAATCTTTGTGACATGCACAAATTTCAGTGTGTAACGAGGTCTTATCAATCAACCTTGACACATCCATCATCATGGAAAATGGATTTAAAGAATGTCCCTCCCTCCAGTTTTTTTCGACCCCTAAATACAAATATTCCTTCGGTTAGTGGATATGTTTCATGGTTGGGAATTGTGACCTGTTAGATTTTCCGATTTTCTGATGAACATCATTCAACAATTTTTCATGCCATTAGGCCCGTCAGTTCTGTCTGACAGAAAACCTTGCTGTGTTGAAACAGAGAATGCCAAACTCCGACTGATCTGATCTAATGTCGGATGGGAAGAATGAGTTTGGGTCCAACTTCAATGTAATCGAAAATTTATTCTTCTAAGTGGTTTCTAATTGCCGGTAAGAAAACGTGCCTAGGAAATCCGATAGGATGCAACCAAACACGAATGCCATCACAGTTATTGAAATCGCCCTTGCGCGGAATGCGATTCAAAGAATTATTTCGCTATCCAAATTAAAAGGAAAATAACGTTTTATTGACTTTTTTCTGATTTACTCAGCGCCTTAGACTTGTGTTTATTTTACAGTTTGTTAGAAAGGAAAGTGAAACTGCTGAGACTCCTTCCTTGTTTTGATGCGAAATATCTCGGAAAGTGTTTCAGATCATAATTGACAACCATCTCTCAGTTCTTCCAGCAAACTTGCTACTGCTGTTTTATATCTACACGACAGTACCAGGACGAGGCTAGTCGTTTATGATGAAAAGCATTCAAAGTATCGATAAATCGGCGTATACAGGACAAACCATCTCTTTTTTAAGCGGGTCATTATAATTCCTAAAAACACGCAGGAAAATTAATGTAATGGTACGACAGTAGATGCGCATTTTGTGTGATTGCAATTTTGGACACAGCAATTTCCTCATGGAGGTCTTGTTCATTTTTGACCGGTGTGAGAAACCACCAATCATATCCTTTTGGCTGATCCAAGCATACTACTCACAGTTGCGAGTAGTAAATTGTAACGCTATCGGTGCTTAAAAGGTAAATATGTGATTAGAGAACTTGAGAGAGATAATTGTTGTCGTGTTAATCATTCCTTCTGATCACTAGTGAGAATTTGTCATAAAATGAACTTTTATGTAGATCATTTTCATTATATCGTTTTATTAAGTGATGAACTTCACAGAAATAACCTTCATGAATGCTCCGTCAGGCTGGATTGCACAGAACCGTTTTGTGGTTCACATAGTGTTCCATTTCAGTTTGTTTGTGGGATGTTGACAGTGCTCCATTTGTCTTTCTCCTGATTGCACCCGCCAGTAATTGAAGCTACCAACCTGATTCATGCTCTTCAGTCACTTTACTGTTAGCATGGCAATGATTACGAATTTCCAGCAAGTATTTTGCATAATACTTCGATGTGCGATGTGCGTTGCCAACTTAACGCCTCAAGAAGAGTGCACTTTGCATTGACCGATACAGTCTTGTAACTTCAAGAAGTTCCACGAATACATCATGGCTAACACTAGGCCTGTTGAGCCTTCCATTTTCACAACATTGAACCATCGATACGAGTTTCAATTTGGGCCCAACCAAATAACCAACCAACCAACTAATCAATCTTTTCATCTGACCAACTTCACTATTTAAATGTCCATGTATTGTATATTGTGATATAAAGAATTCCACTTTATTTAATGTGCGTGTAACACTGGTTGGGAGCACGCGAAACGATGACCAGTATCAATGCTGCTCATACTGTGTTGCTTGTTTTATTCGAAAGGATCAAAGAGAAAGGATGTTTCCAAGGAGAATTTTTAATTTGCAGAATATTCCCGTAGATAATGTGGAAAACGATGTTCTCCAAGAAATTTATTTTCGATATATCGCATCAGGCGATTGTATATATAAGGGGATAATAATGCAGTTATCGGAGTGACCTATTACAACTCGGTTTATAACAACGACAGAGGTGAGAAAGCAGGACAAATGAATGTAACAAGGTTAGAGGTACTCAATATCAGAGTCATGAAGGGGGTGGTAGGACAAAAGTTAAACGAGGTGGCAGTGCAGAGAGGTGGGTAGATTAAAGTGTTGATGGAACTTTTAACCTGAGGCGTGAAAGTCGGATGAAGTAAAATAAGGTACACTGGAATCTATATGTCATGCATCGATTGTGATGGGAATGGACAGTAGAGACAAAAATAATTACCTGTAAAGATTGTGGTAGATGATACTAGGTAGGGGTGATTGTGTGGAGTGGAGAATTAATGTTCTGCTTTACGCACAACCAATCCGCTCTTCTAGTTAGGGTAACAACAGTGTCTGGACAAGCTACTTTTGCTTGCACAATTCATGATTGAAAACATGAATTGCAAACATCTCAGCCATGGTTAAAAGACGCCTTCTTATTTCTTTAGAATATCTCGGGGTATGGCGTGGATTATTCTGAATACGTCGACTTAGCTCACAACGTGCTCGCTATCGATGGGATGCCCGAGAACTGATCTGCGTCTGCACTTAACTGTTCCTTTGTAGAGGGCCGCATGGCAGTGCTGAACAATACGTTTTGATATTTATGTGATGGTTTCAAATTTTAGCCGATCTAAAACTTCGTTCGTCAAATGTCAATGACGAATGCTCGTTGATCGAAATTGTTTTCGGGAAATTAATGACGACTGTTTTTTTGTACACTCGCGCGCGTCTGCGTAATACTCCATCACATTCGATAGTTTTTTTCATGGCAAGTTTCAGTTGAATGTCCATTTTCCGTGTGAAATGTATATGACATCTACCTTACAGCTATGTATTAGTGTTCACGTGTTTCATGCTATTCATTTAGACTGAGCACATTTCACACTCTATTCATCCAGGAAGCGCTCGACTCGGGCTCAATCTAAATCAATCTAAATAAAGTCACATAAGACGAAACAGCTGTCCAGTGCTCTTTGTCGCTTATCACAAACATTTGTCGAAAGTCATATACCGTTTATCTTTTGAACCCAATAGTGGTAACTGGATAAAAAAGAAAATAAAGAGATATCAATCGCATGCCAGATGGAATCAGTTCTTTTATCGTGATCTTTTCAGCTGTGTACAAACGGAACACTTATCGCTACGTCCCAGACTTCCAGTGAATGTTGCACCATATGGAAAATCGGCATTTTATCGATTATGTCAAGAATAAATCTTGTGGAACACAGCTTAAAGTACTTTTTATGTTCACAGATTAAATCATGACGTTGAGAGTTTCCGGCAAACTGTTTCTCTTAAGGGAAATATTGTTATTGAAAGCTCACGTGACAATCTCTATTTACTGCCCTATCATATTCGGATGCATATATGTAGAGCCATAACACGTATCACTTCAGTTCTTTTGATAACCGTCTCCTCTTCATTATGTGTTCTGACTTTTAACCCATTGCACATCCACCGGTACACAAATAATCGCTGTAATTATCTGCAGCAACACTGGCAATCTTGATTATGTAAATTTGATTGGTCAAGCTTCAAATATA
>UZAN01040289.1:0-17369 GCA_900618425.1 Echinostoma caproni
AATTGCGATTAATCGATGGAAGCCCCCCCTGTGCCAGCAAAAAGAACTGTATGTTAGTCTGTGCAAATGGTCCCGTGTCATTTGACTCCATCTAACTTCATAATCGGTGATAATAATTGCTCCCAAAGGTCATGGTGTGACCCCTTAATGAAGACGCAACCTCAAGAGAGTTTAATTACTTTGAACCCCTATTTCAGCACAAACACCACACTGCNTTACCCGTCAACTGATGCGTAAGACCAGCACTGTACGCTGAGAAAATTATCTTTTCTGCATTGAAAAGGGTATGCAAACTAACAAACACACCCGTTGCATAACTTACTAATTGGAGTACTGAAAGTATAATCTTACTAGCTTTTTGAAGGTACTCACTTTAGAAGATATTGAAAAGTGAAAAAAGGCACTGAAATTTTACTACCTGTAGAATCGACTCTTAAGTCTTAGTTATCAACAGAAGAGCAACACATCAATTCAATCCAATGTTTATTCGTCACGTTTATCAGTCTCCTGTTTCCCCTGAGTGAACAGCGTTTGTGAGCCGGCATTTTTTCTTTTACCTGGGTCTTTCGGTTAAAATCTAAGATAATCGAAGAGGAAAATATTCCCATAGACAGTGTAGAAAACAGTATTCGCGAAGAAATTTATTTTCAATATATCGCATCAAGCCTTTCCTAGCCAAGCTGGAGAACGAAAATTTGAGAGAGATAATTCGACATTTTGGCATTTATTGCAGATACCTCGACGATACTTCTATCGTCTATGATTCTCACATTAGCAACACACAGATTCTCGACGAATTCAACAAGTGTAATCCGGCTGTTTGTTCCACCTGCGAATTAGAGAAGAGCGAACAGCTACCTTTCTTAGATGTGTTATTATTAGAGCGAGACGCGCTGCCATCCAAAAAATCGTCTTCAGCAAAACAACGTGGGTTGGACAGAATACGCAATTTTATAGCTTTCCCCCCCTGAAATAAAAATGCAACCTGGTCAGATGTTTATCATACCGAACGCGTGCAATTTGCAGCGAGGATACACTGCAATTCGAGATACGTTTTATTCATGACGTAATTCGATCAAATGGTTACCCCGAAGCTTTTACTGATAAACATACACGTTTGAAGAACAACACGAACAAAAGCCCGACTGTTCTTCACAAGAACGTTTTCCTTACCGTGACTTTTAAGCGTGACAATGCCCTGGAAATTCTCAAAGGACGTTTGTCCAACGTGGTCTCCAGAACCTTCCTTGTAGCTCAACCGTATGTCCTCACTACCACTCGGCCCTTTATGTACCATCAAATCCTTCGTTTTATATCTCTTCACGTGCATTTGTAGTGTGCGATACATTTCATATACGACCAGGCGATTATCAAAACGTATTACTGAGCACGGTCCTGTGGCCCTCTACAAAGGAACGGTTAGATGTACCCACAGATCGGTTCACGGTCAACTCATTGATAGCGGATATTTTGTGAACAAATTGGATGCGTTCAAAATTATTCACACCATACCCCGGAGATATTGTAAGGGGAAAGGAAGGTGGCTTTTAACCACGGCCGAGGCGATTGCAATTCGTATTTTCAATCCAGAATTATGTAAGTGAAAGAGGATGATCCAGACACTGTTGTTGCTCTGGTCTGGACAGCGGATTGATTGTGCATAAAATAGAGCGTCAACCCCCCCTCCCCAACGTCCTTCCCTCCTCTAGTATCATCAACCTCAATCTTAAGAACTAATTGTTCTGTTTTTGTCTCTAATGTTCCTTCCTGATTACATCTCTTGCTATGCATGACCTATAGTTTCTACTGTAACTTCATCGCGCTCTCTCATCTCAGCTCACAACCTTCATTTAATCTGCTCATCTTTCGAACATTGTCCATTTGACCTTTTTGTTCTCACTCCCTGCATACAACTATCAATAGCCTTGTCATATTCGTTTGCTCTGGTTGTTCGCCCCTGTCATCGTTACTGAATAAGCTCTAATCAGCCAATCAAACATCTGTACTACGATCTTATATGTGTAAACGCTTGATACGATATATCGAAAAGAAAGTTCTTCGCGAATACTGTTTTCTACATAGTCGAAGAGTGACCACTACTTACAATCTTCCAGAGGCTCGAGAGAGCAGTAGGAACCTTCCCAACAATACACGTTCCATCTAATTTACACTTTTAAACAATCCTGAAACTTTGTTCTCAAGTAGAGCACTGAAATTGAATAAAAGTAAAGCCTGGGTGGCGAGAAATGATAACAAGGATTTTTACCGCTTTTGTTTAAAGCATTTCCGATCACATTCGTGATTTTGTAAACGGAAGTTAGATGTAGACCACAACTTTTACGACCACGGATTTTGTACTACTACCGAAACGGAAACGGGCTATACAGTACCTCCCATGTAACGCACCTTCAGTCCATCTTAATTAAATTGATTGCATTCGATGCAACTGTGTAATGGAAAGTGAAAGTGACTTCGGACGCTTCACGTTCATTCAAATATAAGCTATATCTACCCTTGTTGGGTGAATTTTCCGCGTTTTACTGTGTTTATTTTGAATGAAACTTTAGGTTCAAGAATGGATAAAAAGCTGGGGAAAGTGAAATTAGTTAAGCAGGGTAAGTTGCATGCATTTCATTGGGTACTCTTTGGCGTCAGCTAAGGAGCACAATGAAATTGCGCTAACAAGAATTAAGGAATCGTAAAACTGTAAATCCAGCAGGGGTGGCGGACGAGGATAGGGCTCTATGCATTTTCTTATTCGATGTATGTGAAACGTCTCTAAGTTCAAGATTTCCTACAATGATCAGTCTAGGAATTCTAATGCATTTTGATAGATGATTCATAAATCTTCCAACAATGAAATTCTCCGCAATGACACCAGGCGAAGTAAGTGTTGAATAGTAGGAGCAAGTATTCATAATCGCAAGGATTCAACTACGTGGGATGGAAAGCACATCAGTCTGAGGGAATAAAATGATAGTCTTTTATTCTTAAGGAATATTTCGTGAACGTGCCTGAATCATGGAAGCCAATGAGTTTGAAAACCACCCCCAGGTATTTCATTTTGGAGATGTTTGGGTGATCGTCCATAGGCAAGGAGAAGAAAAGCCGGTTTTGGAATCTGGCGTGACTCATTGCGTTGTAAAGGAAGAGGTGTTTAGAATAAGCAAACGAGATAGGTACCACCTGATGACTTCATCAAGTCTCATCTTGACTTCAGATAATGTTTTGAGTCATAGAAGTTTAAGATCATGTATTACATCGTCTACACATTGAACTCAAACTGACAGAACAAATAGAACTTCACTGACGAAAATTGAAATAGGGCAAGATTGATGCCTTGTGTTGACTCCGAGTCAATAGGGAGAGACTCAGAAAATTGGCCAAGGTACTGTGTGAAAAACGTACTACCAGTCAAATAACGGAGTACGATCCGTCAAATGCTTGGATTTATACGTTTCTTCTGAAGACATCCAGCAAATTAGCTCTGTCGAGCTAATTATTGTTGGATTGTTGTAGTCAAGGTAAAGCAGGTGTTTTCCATCTAGTGCCGAGGCTACAGAGGTCGCAAAGTGCGCAACGGCATCCAGTGTGGAGCATAAGTATCTGTTTTTGAACTGATATAGGACATATAGGAGGAGTTTTATTGCCGTCTGGTGATAAAGTGGTCCTCACATGCATAAGGGAGAATTACCATTCGGTTTT
This sequence comes from Echinostoma caproni, assembly GCA_900618425.1. Taxonomy (NCBI): domain Eukaryota; kingdom Metazoa; phylum Platyhelminthes; class Trematoda; order Plagiorchiida; family Echinostomatidae; genus Echinostoma; species Echinostoma caproni. The sequence goes on from UZAN01040289.1 coordinate 3,706, forward strand.
GATCGATGCTTAATGACTGGAGTAACAGAAATTCTGCTAAACCTTTGGCCACGTTTCCATTTCCAGCTGGCTTTCTAAACCACGAGTTGCATTCAAGGTATGAGAAATCGTTGGCCTAGTTGCGGATGCTTCTCACAAATCCATTTGAGATTTTGAAGCTCACGTGATACTATCCATGTTTTCAGAGGTACTCAGTCGTTTAAACTGAACTCTCTATTATGTTTCTGTGATATCAAGTTGTGCTTGAGGCTTCTTTATCAGCTTTGATAGTGAGCAACAAAGATCACTTTTTTGAGAGGAGCATTCGTCGTTTATCTCTCGTACCGATTAGGATAACGGAACCGTGGTGATGATTACGGGATTCACTCTCGTTACTCATAATATAGTAGTATAGAGTAAAATATTTCTCAGAATAGAATCAGATTTATCTATTTTTTAGACGTGGGAGCACAATACACATGAGGCCTGTCTTTTCGGTCTCATACTCGATCCCATAACAGATCAATTAGATGACTAGTACTGATTGTAACTGAATAGATTGAAAACGTTTTGGACTGATTTAAAGTAGCTTGGCTTTATGTTAAACAGTTCGATGGATCTCACTTATATTCCTGCAAACTGTAGATGTAAAAAATGGAGTGTATTTGTGTGCGTTTGACGAAGCTGGTGGTCTTTCTGGCACAACGGTGGAGGAGGGGTAAGAAAGCATATCACGACAAACCAGTTTACATATCCTGCGGAGTTTGCTGAATGAATTTGTCTCTGTTCGACTGGGTTCCTTAGGTAGCAACTCTCATCAGATATCTAATAGTTGTAGCTTGGTGAGAGCTCCTGAATTATTCACAGCCATTTATCAGGTGACAAACATGCATGCAAGGTCGGCGGACGATACGGGAGACCCGGATGGGGGTGGACCAAAATTGGCTTGACCAAACAACACTGGTCCGTTCCGCTCTGCGTTTCGTTGCGTTTCCATGTCACCGATCTTGTTCAATAATGAAGTATCCCCGATAGCATAGAGAGAAGTGATCCGAATGCGAGTGTTCCCATGACAAGGAATGGTAACCCTGTCGTCCTCGGCTGTGGAGAATCTCCCGGTCGAAAAGGTTCGAACGTGTCCAGACAAGTTGCTGGTGGACACCAACATCATTTCATGAATGACTGAAAAGCAAGTATGTGTGTGCTGGTAGTAACCACTCACTGAAAATTAGATTTTCTGTTCCTGTCTGAGGGCACGTGCAACGACAATATAAAATGTTAACCGAACACAGTGGAGTCCTTTTGTCGCTTTATTTCTATCAGTTATTTATAAAAGAAAATATCACGAAATGTCTGCACTTCACTTTAAAAAGATGTCAGAAACAATTTATACGAGTGGTATCAATGTAAACAGTTGGAAAATTATTGAACATTCAATCTCAACAGATCATACGTACAATAGCGAACCCTTGAAAGTACTGTATGACGATTTCGTCTTTGTTAATGATAGTCCACATTGCCTGTGCATTGAACGTCTGACGAACAACATGCAGAGTTGTGATTTCACATGTGATCACGAAGCCGATCGGTCGATTTCACATGAGCACCACATTAATTAACGCCCATCCTTTTTTGACTACTGGACACTGAAAAGCTCCATTTGGACGGTAGCAGTTGAATGCTTGCTGCTCGTTCTTGTAGCAGTGACACCTGGCAACTCAGCAGGCAGTATTAACCTAGGAGCGTGCGAGACTTCCAGTTCCTCTCACATTTGGATTGGAATCATAGTAGGAACAGCAGACATGCACCGTTGGTGATTCCTAACCAACCGAATGAAACAACTTGCAAGAGTTTTACTGACATGTCTCCGTGGAACACACACGGGAGCAGACAACAATCTATACAGCACAACCATCACAAGAAGTCGACACTTACCGCGTCTTTTGGTAAATCACTGTGTATCATTGAAACTGTGCCTGATAAGGCTCTTTCATATCAAATCTCATCCTCTTTTACAGAGATAGTTTCCGGTTGAACTCCACTGAGAATGAGTGACCCAAGTGGTTCCAGAGTCAACAAAGCCTGAAACCCTGATCTGGTGTTATTCTACCTGTGGTATTTATGTACTAAGAATCCTACTTTGGTTGTGTTGGAGTCTTTTCGCCTGTGTTGTTCCTGTGGGAGTATTCCAAATTTTAGAACGTTAGTCGAAATAAATACCGATTCCTCAGATAGGCTCGAAAAATTATGGACCAAATACCTACACTTTAGTGTTGCCTGACTGAATCACTTTCTCCTTGATTCCTATAACGACTTTCAGTTGAGTCGTTAGGTAGTTCTTTCCTTTTCACTCTTCTTGTCACACAACATATGACGAGGAACGTCGGGTGATGATACTGGGATTCGAAAACACCTTCCTCAAAGGCAAGTATTTGAGGACCTTTACGACTCGATCGCCACCACCCATGCCAGATTGAGTTGTCCACGTAAAAATGAGGTTGTAATCGTTTAAATCAGTTTTTAGGCACCGATCTTGTGACTGTTGCCGCTTTATCAACCGGCGTTATCTCGTTCTATTTAATGAACGTATTTTTGAACCCGCCTCTATGCTTTGATTGAATAATTCGCACGCCATACTTAATTTACCTACATTACTGGTTTATAGTGCATCGTTCTCTTTTNTTTTTGACCCCGCCTCTATGCTTTGATTGAATAATTCGCACGCCATACTTAATTTACCTACATTACTGGTTTATAGTGCATCGTTCTCTTTTCATCCATTTATATTGAGTGTTTATAATAGCGAGAGGCTGATGATTTGATATTTGGTTTCCCCTTATCTGGCGCTTGCTGGTTTCGTTCTCTCCCCGATAACTCAAAGTAACTTCATAACATGTTTCCGGTACGTACTCAACGTCAGTAACTGTCCTTGCGTTCTTTTTCTCTCATTTCTTTATCACAGTATTTTAGTTGATTGATATCACAAGTCGCATCCAAATAGTTCGATCTACTTGCCAACTCAATCTGATCAAAAATCTTTCTTTCTTTCTTCACGTTGAAACTATTTTCTCAAATTTCACAGGTTGCGTTTTGATGGATAACGGGCCACACGAAACTGGTTGTCCTCCAAAATCTTTCTACTATCATCGACTGTCCCGACAAGTCACACTGATTCGTCGCATGTTTTATCGCCTGTGGAGGAAAAATATTTTTCACCACATTTAAAAAAAATCCGGAACACTTCTTGCCTGGTGGTATTTTCTCCGGTGTCCTTGACTTTAAACATCGGGGTGCACTTGGTAGGTGTATAGACAAGAAAACTCACGATGAAGAGAACAAGTGAGCTTGTGTGAAATCCTCCAACACGTCCTAATCTTCATTTCCCTTTTTGCACACACGGTCCCTCGTCCCCAAACACGGGTGCCGTATTGGTGGCTTTTTGAAATTTACCCAACTACGGTCTGTTTTGAGGGACGAATAATACACTACGCATTTTATGTGCCCCAATATTGTATTTTTTTCTTTTCAGAAGATCTGCAAAATCGTTAAAGATGTGCTCATTTCACATGCATAAGTCGTAGCTGAACGTTTCCGTTTAATTGAATGATACCATGCTGCAGCAGGACTTTGATAACCTGAGAACCACAGTGATTGTTTCTCAAGTTGTGGGAGTGATCTCGCAGATTCGTGAACCAAAGGTGTCAGTCAACCACAAAGCAGAGTAAATAGATTCGAGAATCCTCAGATCTGGCAATATCATTAGCACATGAAAACAATTTATTATTCTTGATTGTTCGTAATACTGAATGTACGAATGGCTCGCTCTCCCATTCTGTCCCGCCAACTGTGATCTGATTAACTAACCTCGGTCCCGCTGAATCCATCCCTCTTTGTCCTTTGTCTGTTACAATGCTCTGCATTGCGGGAATAGGATCCACACACACACGCACACACAGACAAACAAAGTGACGGTGTTGTTCTCCACGAAGCGTTGGGTTTCATTCAATAACCTATCCTTGCAAACATTCTGGTTTAGATGCTCGTTCAAGGATGAGTTTCCAAAATTGAGGCTCGATGTTTGCAATTAGCGTTCATAACTTCACACTTATGACACGATGACGCAAATTCCTCACACTCATATCGCTAACGAGCCTGAAGTTCACCGTTTCAGTCTAACGACGAGCATGCGAACCACAGGGGAGGGAGTCAAGAGGATAAAGTGAGGTTAGATCGGTGGTGGTGGTGGCGATGGTGAGTGATATAGGACTAAGTCTGTGTGTATGGTGGGAGTAGGGGCGGTAGTAGTGAACAGATCCCACTAGCCAATTGTGCACGGAATGCGAACCGGTAAGTCACGTCCAAACAACTCTGAACCCCGTGACCCATAGAGATCGGTTCTAATTAATGATCGATATGCGTGAAGCTTGAGGGGATGGGGTTCCACATGTGCATCAGAAATCAAAAAATGGAAAATCTTTTAAATTGAAAAACAAATCATATGCTACCTATTCAACTAGATTAGCAAGCATACATATAAAGATAAATATTAATCTGATGAAATAAAGGAAACGGAGAGTGAAAAGCGGTTGTTTGTTCACATTCTATAGTTTTACAGTCCGCATTCGGGAAACTCGTATTGCTTTCTACCTAACTAATAACGTGATTGCTGAATCGATACATTCAAAACCTTGCTCTACTCACGTTCCAAAAATTTATCCAGTGTTTGTACACACCATAGATTTCGTAGCCCAATGATCGCCACTGGCAAGGACGGGGCATCTGAATCAACCTTACGTTTTATCGCTCAACAAACGTTCTACATCAGATTACTGTGGATTTATATAGAAAGAAATTGACGTTATCCTATTTTTTTCAAAAGTTGATCGCTTAATGGGTAATCGAAATCGTGTAGGGCTGTTATCACATAAGTTAACAAATCAAGGTCAACATCTACCACTGTGATCGGGGAATAATCAACATAAATGATTAGCTGCCATATGTCAAGTTGCAAACCTCGTTCGCGCGTAGTAGTCAGTGCTTCTGGTACTAAGTAAGTATAGAGAATTCCAGATATTTTACGAAACTTTCTGATGCACTCTCACTTCCTATCTGGACTTTTCTGTGTGCTCAGAGAACTTCGATAGACAAGGCACAACATTTCTTGCAACTCTTGGTCTAGTGAACTTGGTGAAATTGCCCACTAGGTTGGACGTTCATTTAGCTAACTATAAACAATTGCTCTCTATGATAAAACGCGCACCACATAACAACTAAACGTCATAGTTGAGACCGTTAGGAACCGTCAAGCAACCGTCAAGCTTATTGGTGAACTTGCAAAATCCAACATCTATGGTTGCCCCAACCGACTTTTCTGTGCTCCTAAATCGGAATCCCTTAATGACTAATGATCCGCTCACCGATTGTCCGAACTTTTGTTCCAGTTAGTGTTGCCATTTGAAACTATGTACATGTGAATAGAAAGATTTCTTCCACTCCCTGTGAAGCAGCCGCAACGTCAGACAAAATGAGTATAGAAACTGCAAAGCATAGGTATGACGTGTTTCGGTGAACATCGAAACAGAACTCCAACAGCTGAATATGACTCACACTAAAACTCTCCTCGAGAGCACCACTTACGGTGATATGTACCGCATTCTTAAAATTCTACGCATCATTAAATTAAACACTAATGAATAGAAATTAGGTGTTCGAAAACCCTAAGTGGAATTAGTTTCCCCCAATCAATTTGTGTTTCTACCGTCTACTGCTGCCAGTAACTTTTTATTGTTAATTGAAACTTTCTAAATCCATAATCTGCAATCAAAGGCAACAAAGGTAAGCAAGGCGAATGGTTCTGACCTTTTATCGCATGTTTTACTCAAAGAGTGTGCTGATTCCCTTATGATCCTGTTACCAGATATCTTTAATTCTTGTTTGCTTATGGGTGAGATCCCTGAAATTTGGAAACCCACTCTACTAACCTCCGTCCCGAATCATGAGCCTGGTAAATACAACCCGGTAACTGGACCATCTGTGATGTTCAAGGTATTTAAGATACCTCTGTCTCTTGGTCAAGCTGCGATTGATGATATATCATTTCGCTTACAGACAGTCCAACTCCGCACTGGATGCCTTCGCATAATTGTTGCATTCCACAGTCTCAGCATTGGTTGGAAAAATGATAAAGCAGTGCCATTGGTGTCCCTTGATTACAAGAATGCTTTTGGTTGTCTCGAAAGATGTACCTAGCTGAATATGCTTTCATAAGAGGTGCAAATCCGGGCATCTTCTAAATTGTACTTGATTACTTTATGCCACACCGTACCCTATTCTCGGAATCTCTCTCTGTTCTTCAGTGCTAAAGAGTGTCATTCTTTTCCTTTTAATATACTATTCCAGTGCATCTAATCCTTCTTCTGTTGTTCAACCAATAAGATTAAACAGTTAGATTTGCCAGCGGAATTTGAGAGCTTATTACATCAGTTATCTGTACTGGCGCCATCTTCTTCGTCCAAACTTGTGACCAATATCGTGATCATCAACGAACGGACTACTAACATTGGGACAGCTTCTCAAACAGGTGCAAGCCAATAGAGAATTGATGTTATCAAGGCCAGACAAAGGTGCAGGTATTGTGATCACGACAAAGTCTGATTACGTAGATAAGANTAAGATGAGGCCAATATCGATTGGCCCGTCCAAGTTTACAAAGACTCCGACTGAAAAGGATACTACTAGTCAGGTAGAAAAAATGATTTCCACAAAATTACAATCTCTGAGACAAAAAGGAACAATCGATTCACTGACCTTTTAGAGAATATGACCCGCGAGAAAAAATTCTTAGGTGAAATGGACTTCTGAAAAAACACAAAGAGGTGTTCCCATGAGACCCATTCTAGATATGTGCAATCACACCGTTGCGAAGGGTACTGAAATCAGTAAAATGTGCACACCCAGTCTACTGGACACCTATCATTGTGTAGAAGCTTAGAAAGACCTCAAACTCGAAGTCAAACGGATGATGTCTTTTGACGTTACATCTTTTTTCCCAAATGTTGCTATTAGTGAAACTATCAATCACATAGGTGGATTTGTTCAACAGAACAACATCGATTTGGACATTCCATTGAATGAGTTGAAACAATTGTTATTCCTATGCACGCATAACGACCAGTTTCAATTCAATGGTGAATTATATCACCAGGTCCCCTTTAGAACCATTAATCGCTGATACTTTTATGGCGAAACTGGAGAACGTTCTCCTTGAGCTCCATATACTGACGATATGCCAATGAGGTATTATTTATAGCATATGTAAATGCGGACATCAATCGGTTGCTTACAGAGTTCAATAATGCCCATCAGGAAGCAAACTTTGCTCTGGAAAAAGGAAAGCGCAATATTCTAGTGTTTCTAGACGTTCTCATAAGACATTACATCGATAGCTCCGTCCAGATATCGGGGCATAGGAAGGTAACGTTGAATAGACAGTATACACATTTGCATAAGTGTCCTTTTTCAGAGAAAGAGAAATCTGAATCACTCTTTGATTCAAAGAGCGAAGAAAATTTGCACGACTGACACCATCGACAGTGAACTTCAGTTCTTACATACTGTTTTCGCCCACAACGGCTAGCCCGAACGATTTGTCCATAGAGCAATGCTAGAACATGAAGGAATAATAAAGAAAATAGGAGAAGTGAAGAAATCTGTCTCTGTGCATCTACCGTTCAAGATACGGATGTGAAAATCTTTCAACGGAAGCTCACAAGTACAGTACGTTGAACATTTTACGCTGCATAATTAAAAGTTCTGTTCATATCTAAACCGATTGTGTTTCCAACTGAAGGACAGAGTGCTAACATCTGCAGCCTCATTCTGTGTATACTCATTTACCTGTTCCTGTGGAATTGGGAACATTTGCCTCACGGCCAGATGCTTATCCAATCACGAATACCTTCCGGTTGGGCTGAGGACAGGAATAATTAAGACAGTTACGAGCGCGATGTTCGCATCTCGTTGAGTCAAATCATTCCGTGATGTAGCAAGCGCGTCCCGACCACTTTACAAGGTTCGATGTAGACAATCAAGAACAGTGAAGCATCGTATCTTAGCCATGGCCAAAACCGTAAGTATTCAGATTCACAACTCCCTCCCCTTTTACGACCAGAAGAAATTCGTCCAAGCCCACTTCAGCCACTGCCACACGTGTGCAATCACTTGAACGTTTGACACTAGATCAATTTCACACAACACACATGTACACATGATTGGAGTCAGAGCTGAACCATTAGGACTGAAATCTCTCATTTTCTGTTTGTTCTGGTTGTTAGTCTTATTTAATGTTATGTAATGACATGATTAAGAACTATTGAAAACGGGCTTATTCATCACGCTGTTGTTCTCAATGTGTTCTGTGTGAATAATGAAACGTTTTTCGAGTTTTATTGGTTTTTAGTTGACAATGAACTGCTTGGACTCAAACTTTCATACCTTAGCAAATTCGTGGTAGTCCGAATGAACTCGCTTGATCAATTAAAATGCATTCAGAACTTCATTCGCAGTCTCAATGGAAGGTGATTTGCGAGTATAAAGTAAGGGGTTATGTGGTATTTGTTAGATAACAGCGTCATATGTTCTGTAATAAACATAGATCAAATCACAACGTTAGTTATACCATATCCGTGCGATGTTTATCGATTTTACGTTCTGCAACTTTAGGATAAACGTTACACTAAGCACCATATCACTAGCGTTTACGATTTAACAGGTAATACAAGACCGTCCAACGTCTAATGAATATTATTGAGAATCTATCGAGGTTGAACATCTTAGTTAGCTTCTGTTGATGTTAGCGTTTAAGCTAGTTTTGTTACTATGAAAATTTCTGAACTGTATACGACTTAAAGAGCTTTATTTAATTCATTTTCTTGTCTTATCTTTGAAGGGGTTTAACCCAATCCGAAGGAGTTGAGAGTGGTCACTGTATCATTGTAAGTACGAGGATAGACGTTCTTCACTGTTTCTTCGTAGACACCCTGAATAATCTTGGACATTACATCCGCTCATCCGCTCACTCCTTTTATCAACGAACTGAATATTACGAAGATCAATTGCGAAGATCAATAAAATATATGATTTGAATGGATAATGTAACATTCTTCTAATTTGTTGGCAGAATGAATTTGAATCATAAAAACGACGGAGTAATTAGTCAATACAATACTAAACAAACTGAATTTGAGTAATTTCTCTATATGCTCATTTTGAATGGGATTTTCAGTGTTCATTTTAATACCAACGAATCTGGTCTTGTTTAACCAGGAGGAAATAACTTCACACAGTCTTTATTCTTTACCTACAGTGCTTTATCTCTCAGATCCAAACTGGAAAGACCGCTACGCTGGATTGTCTTCAATCAACCGAAAAACTATCTTTTCTTGCTTCACACTGAAAAAAATCTTCACGAACGCTTCGGGTTTCCAATCGCCTATAGGCATATTTTCAAGTGCTTAGAACATTTCCTGTCACCGAGTCTCTAGTGAAAGATGCTCTCAAGTGTGACTATATCGGGATTGTTTTTCCTTATTATCCGTTTTGAAACGATACACTTGTTGATCGTTGAATGTTTGAATTCCAGTCACTGTACTGGCCCCGCTCACCTCCGCGATTCACTATAAGCAAATATTGTGCAGGCCTGGAGTCGTCAGTCATTTTGAGACGGGCGAAATAAGATCGACTGCGACAAACACCGATCAGTCAGAGATAGTATATGACTCAAGCGCAGTATGGTAACGGTTGACAATAGTTGATTGATTTTATCACAATCCAAAACTGTACATTTGTTGACAAGATTGTAGTGGATGATTCCATTTGGTTTCCAAAACATTGCACAAATCACCTAGCCTAATAGCGGTTGTGGATCTCCACCGTCCCACTTGTGTACAATCAAGTTCGTACCGGTCCCCTGATGTTTAATGCTGCTGGGATTATTTTTTACAACATGGAAGCTAGTTAATGAATCATTCCAATGAATAACCTCATTAAATTTAGCAAAACATCATTGAGAAGATGCAATGAAGCGATGAATTTTTGATCGACGTGCTTCTACCTAATCAGCTCACATTCGGTGGAGAAGTAGGATGCACAGCAGATAAGGTCAAACGGGAAATGTTTCATTGATTTCACTTACAAGTGGTGCGATGAAACACAAATCGACTGCAGTCATTAAGGAAAATAAGAGATAGTTGTAAGGGATTCTTCTCTTATGAAACTCGGTTGCTGTGCTCATTAGACAACTGAGTGTATTCGAGCGCATTTGTGTTTCGAGAAAATAAACAGCCCGTTTGCAGGCGAATAACAGCTTTCACCAAATGAGAAAGCTTCAGATCATATACATCCAAAGCTACTGAGGTTGGCTATCCAATCCAGCCATATGGAAATGTGAGAGAATAATTTTGGAAAAACAGACTGTAGCCCGATGAAGCGATTCAAAATGCAATCACACATTCAGTGAACTAAATACAAGCTCATCGAACTACAAGCCAATGAATTAGGATCACTAAGATAGCAAAACATGTTTGACAGTCTGTAGAAAAATTCGAATTGCTAAAGTTTTCTTTTTTACGAATTCATGGACTTTCAAATGAATGTTTCATTTCCAGAATAACCTATCGTGACAACCTGTAACTCCGTAAAGCTGCCTTTTGTCACTCCCGGCCCGATGTATGTTTACACAACAAGATTCGATCACGTTATTGCAAGAGATCATTTCAATAAATTTTGGTTTAATTTTGGACATAAATAAACCTAAACCGGCTTATCAACTGAATGGAGAAATGGGGAAATCTGACAGCAGCAATGGTATTCAAATTGACGACCGGACCAGTGCGGTGTTGATCTGTAGCCTTAGAATGCAAAACGTTAAGAACACTCTACAAAAGCGCGGTATTATACAAGGAAACATTTATTGATTGTGGCAGCCTGAATTAACTTTTTAGCATTCAGACAACAGTCAAAAATGGAATCAGTATCTTATTTCGCTTGATTCAACTGCAATTTTGAATTGAAGACTTCGAAAGGGGTATTTAATTGTTACAATTCTAGTTCCTATTTTATAATTGAGTTTTTTCTTCTTTTACTTTTTTATTGTTCAATGTTTAATTTACCACCAAAGAAAAGTCACCGGTCAATGGGTTATCATGTGGCACATGGAAAAAGAACTTTAATCAACGATGGTGACCCCGTCATCTTAAGGAGAACGTTTTCTGGTTCGACAACTATAAAATAATTTCTCAATTTAATAAAAAGCGATACAGGATTCTGGAACAGTATGACTGCTGGAATTGATATTCCACCTTTGAAAGTTATCATGCACCTTTCCGAAGCATTATAAAACCGATAACAATGTTTTGTGCGGTTGGAGAAAACCGGAGTGAAAGTTTGCTACGATCTTCTCACACATTTATCCGCACATTTATTGGCAGTCAGTTTACCCCTGATGTGAGATAAAAATCGGTTGGTAAGTAAAGGAAACAGTGTTACATGAGAGAAAAGGTATCATCCTCATCACCAGCTATCGCACTTGATAAGGTTATTTTACGACCTGATGCACCTCGGGCTTGAGATAACGGCAACACCTTTATTTCATTTGGGGCCGATGGATTGAGGACGGATGCGGGAGTTAGTTTTGAGCTCCGCCTTTTTATGGGTTGTTAGGATTTACAACGTATCGCGCATATCTAGATACACTGTCACCGACATTTCACAACGGGTATGTCGGACAGCAAAACACTCCTCCTATCTGTCAGTTCAAGATTCTACAGCCTTTTTGGGCAAAAATCATAAACCGTTATTTGTAAATATGTATATCCAGTGGGGATAGGGAAACTTACCTGTCTTGACAGAGTACTTCGGAATTGCAAGACGGCATTGCTAGGATAAAGAAAAGGAAATACCGATTGGCAGATCGCGAACGTCTTCCTCGGAGTGTCTAACTTTACATCATTCTCTGGAAAGCGGATCTATAAGTACAATTTTGAGATGTAAGTGCTTACCCTTCATATTAGAAATAAAGTAAGAGGATCAAATATGTGCCAGTCTGATTGTTGGGGGCTGCAACTGATTGGTATATGATTAGGTTCTAAAATATGTTCTCTGTTAGAGATGTTCCAAATCTGTTCCAGTAACCGAGAATGCCTGTTTCCATTATAATATATATATATATTATATCCTGGTTTATCAATCCTGATCCCGGAGGCTGTTCGCCTCCGGGGCTTTTAACACGCAATAATCCTGATGGAGAAATAGTGAGTTTATGTTGCACACGACATTGCATTTAGAATGGTGCCTGCATCACTATCACGGATACCCCTATCCACAATCGTTCCTTCCCATGCACATTTGTGTGAATAACAGCGTTTTGGGTACACGTCAGGCAGAACTCTGAAACCCCAGTTGGGTATTCTGAATTTGTTAACATGTCATTGTCAGGTACTTGGTGATTCCACAGTTGGTTTCTGACCCGTCAACCTATTCAGGTATGATAGAATGGTCTAGTTATGTGTTCAACGTTGAACCGTGAATTCTCACTACCATTATTAATTACCACTACTCACTTTTATTCACTGGAGCGGTAATGAGAAGACAGGAACCCTTAAACAATTATTTACATCCCTTATTTCGAGTGCTCAATTAAACAAACATTTTCGGAACGTTTACCGCAAGTCAAGGGACACTATATTTGAAGGCCACAAACTATCCAAATCAAAAAGTTGAGCAAAACATTTGGGCATCAAGAGAATAAGAAATCGCCTGACTGGGAATATCGGAGAAGATGATAGCGGTGAACATGAGTCAGAATAACCTTGAAGAGTTCAACGAACATAAACGCTGTGTGATCACAATACTCCACTTCCCAATATGATAAATAATTGATTTTCAATCAATATTCACTAAATGAAAGCGATTAAACAAGCATTTCAGAAGAATATGACTATCAAAGATTTGAAAGCCCGCCATACGGATTGATTTGTCTCATGAACCACGATTGAACAACAAAATAATGACATAAAACAAAAAATACTCGGAGCGAGAGCAAAAGAAAATGAAAATTTGTAGCGAAGCATGAGCAATGCGACATTTGTCATAATTTCTGATCCAAAAGCGACTTATGGATTGGTCAATGACTGGTTGTTTATAGACAAGTCTACTATCCGGATCCACTCCAAGATTGTAAATACGATCGGAGGAGCTTTGTGTTTTTTGTGATTTATATTTTCATGCTCTTTCAAACACAATTTATGTGAGTACTAGTAAAAATGATTAGATTGAAATGAACACGGTGTCATCCTAAAAGATAGTGTGGAGTAATAAAATCTAAAATAACCACCATTGAACACATCAGTACAATGGTTTTAACTGCATTGAGATTAGGCACTGTTGATATTTGCACTGTGCGGTGGTTAGTTAGACAAGCCGAGATGAAGCGATGTTTATCTAAAACATCCTCGCCCGAATTTCGTGTAATCAATTTGGAATACCAGCACCACCACCACCACCAGCAGTTTAGTTCAGTTCAAAGTAACAGTTGGCCACTTCCTAATAATTTCATAGTCGATCCATGGACAGTTATTACAGAGGCATCGAAGAAAATGGATGGTTGAAAGAACACGGGTCCCGAAATA
>UZAN01040289.1:27602-44989 GCA_900618425.1 Echinostoma caproni
AAGGATGAAACGGAGTGAACAACGTGAGCAACAGCATCAAGAGCGTAAAGCGAATGTTTGTATGCAGACTGAATAGGGTCATGGGTGACAGATAAAAGGGTCAGCCGGTTAAGAAGGACTTTTTCGAAAACTTTCAATAATGCTGATGTGCAGGCAATCGGTCGATATTTGGAAGATCCTTTTTTGGGAATTGGGGTTATCCGAGCAGCTCTCCAACAATCAGGGATGCTACCCGATGACATACACAAATTGAACAACTCAGAAACAGGTGAAGCAAGTTGTTCAGCACACTCTTTCAGTAGGAAGAGGGACAACGAATCAGAGCCATGTGCCTTGTTAGATTTAAGGGACTTGAGTACATTCAGGACTTCCACAGGGGTGAAAGATTGTTTCTTCCCAGTGGATGTAAATAAAGATGGTGTTGAGTTCTGTACAGTAGCATTTGCGAAGTGACGGTTTAGCTTCTCAACATCCGGAAGAGATCTGTTGCGTGATCCACAGAGATGCTTCAAAGCAGACCACATATCGCGGCAGCTCTGGTTTCCCATAAGAGTTTCAACATACATCCGATTTAGGCGCAGTATTTCTATTTTGATCAATAATGATAGTTGTTTGACAGTACTGCGCCTTCCAGTCCCGTAGGCCTTTTCTTTATCACGACAAAGCCGTTTTAGAGGAGACGAAGAGAATCTGTCACTTCAAATATATAAGGTCTCAACCGGGTAACACAAATCATATCATAAATTAAGATAACGTAAGATGCTCGCAACTGGAAGAGTTGTTAGCGTTGACAAAGAAAATGAAATTGGTAGATGAAACCATATCTTTAAGTTTAGTAAGTTTTCAGGAGTAAGAATTCTTTTTCTGATGGTTCTCGATGTTGAACGGTTCATTTGATGTTGAAAATATTTACCGTAAATCTTAGGGAGTCCGCTTCTCAATAAAAACATTTTAGGGCTATTTACAAAAATCCCGTCACGTTGAATACCAAGCCGGGTAGGAAAATTTACAAGATTCGTCAAGCCTAAAGTCGTAAGGAAAGAGATATTAAAACGATTAAAATCACCAGCAGCAACGCATAAGGACTGGTCTAAACCGGTTATAAGTTGTGAAGAGAAAGAGTCCACAAATAGACGAATATCAGAGATAGGCTTGTCGGGAGAAATGTAAATGTTCGCTTATGTAATATGATGAAAGTGACTGATAAACCGGGGCTTACAATTTATCTTGGAAGCAGTAAATTGAAATTATTCACGAGCGTTTTTGCACTATTTCATGTTGATGAAAGTGATCACTCCACCACCTCATTAAAGGAGATTCACATTACGGTCGACTCGGAATATTAGAGATATGTCAAATTTATCAAGATACACGACGCTGTCCTTAATATCAGGGTATAGCCAGCTTTCCTGGAGTAGAATAGCCCCTACATTCTTGCATTCCTACTGATGTACCACGCAGTGTCTGCGGACATCATCGAGCTTTCCCACGAGCGAACGAATGTTACATGAGATAATAGATGGAACAATCAAATTATAAACAGAACGCCGCCTAAGCGCCACACGCCATCCAGCACGGTGTTTTTATGGTCTCGTTGACCAGATGTTTGCAGTCGTTTAAAGCGATTCCTCACAGAATGGGCAAAAATAAGAAACTAATGTTTCTGCGCGATAAACTGCAAGCATTTCAAAATTCTGGCGTTGTAGAACAACATTTGACCTTGAGAATATAACGAGTTGATTCAAAAGTGAGGACCACGCGCTCCTCCACTGTAACTTAACGAAATAGTATTCCACGATAACAAGGCACGGCCAAATTTAAAGGCCCCGCGTCAACCTTAGACTTCAATTATCTGTTTGATGTTCGATGAAAGCTTTTGTTCATGAAATACGATCGATGTGATGACTGGCATGTGTACACGGTTTTAAACTTAAATACCAATTTCAGTGCTCACGAAAGTTATGCAATTATATACGAAACAGCGCAAGAAAGCAATGACAAACAGTTGTACTTAACTCCGAAAATCATCCTGACGGGCAAGTACGGTTAAACAGTCACCTATTGGACATCCATGATTGTGGTTCAGTTCCGTATGGTCGAAGCACTCTGCTGATTCCTGCGGTTTTGGGTCTGATTAGGATATCACTCTGTTAAACCTAAAGAGATCATATATATATATATATGTATACGCGAGGAGAAAAATTATGACAGTATTGCTGCGCAAGATGTTCTTGATAACCAAATATCTTGACATGCGGTTGGCTCAATAAGCAGAATATGATCACTCTGTGGAAGCCATCAATAGCCGAAGTAAAATTTATCGTTCGTGTGAAAATTTGAATCTCAGGGAGCTTTCGGGTTCATCAGGATTTGTCTCCTTCAAGTTACAGATCTGCTTTAACTGCCACCTGAACCCTGGCGTCACGCAGAACCGGTATATCTGTGATTCTTTGCAATCCCACTTCGGATATCAATCGTAAAGTAATTTATAAAAATAGATTTCGTCAAAGAGAATCGATACCATCGCACTCTAAATCAATGGTGACGACCATTGATTGGCTTCTTTGGGTGCCTATTGGCCGGGATACAATAGTCGGAACCGATTTCTCAACTAAACACACAGGGCCTACGCTGATAGGTGAAACAAAAGAATTTCATTCTAAAAGAGAACCATAATCGGAGTGAACCAACAAACTACTTAGGTAAAAGTGGTACGTCCAAAGCGGAAGCAGCCAATGAGTCCTTGCTGGTGGAGATTCCGAGGAATTTTCTAGACGTATCTGTGTCAAAGAAGCTGCTCCATTCAGAACACATAAACCTCAATATAGAAACAGGGAACCATTGGTCGATTCTACAGGCCTGTCACCAGATCGCTCTGCGTTAGCTAACAGAATTGGATCGGATGATTTACGATATGTCGAAGTTGAATGCATCGAGATCAATCAGGTTACACTGTAGCCAACAGCGAGAACAGTCACAGTGTTAAAACGCGTCATGGGTTTGGCATCACATTACCAAAAATATATTTCCGCAGATAAGCGGAGAAAGATAGTAAATTTATTTGGATTGATGAGTGTTCAGCAGTTTTCTATTAACTGAAGGCCTTGCCCAATCATAGATTAGGGATCAACTTCGTTGTCACTCTCAATAACTAAAATTGGGAGCCAGTATATTCTAATGATAGGTTATTTTACCAAATGGTGCGATGCAGTACCTCTACAGCAGGCCGTTACAGTGTTTTTCCCGATTGTAATCGTACACAAATAGGTACGTCCGTTCCGAGTTCCGCAGTTTATTCGGTCAGACCAAGGAACTACATTTGAAAACCACGTCCTTCGCACTCTCTACTGGAACGACCCCATACCACCCTAAAGACAATTTACTCGTGGAGTAAACCATTCGCACTTGAAGACTAGTTTGCGGTACACCATTAACCATGATCGTTGCTATGTACGGTTCTCATACCTTTTCATAATATTATTAGCCTACCGCAAGAGTTCATTCGTCAAAGAAAATTCCTCTCACCCACAATTTTTTTGACCAAGAGCCACTTTCCGAAAGAGTACGGCTACAGTTTGATTCCGTGGAAACCTCTGGCATGAATGGTTTTGTTTGCATCCTACAGGGACGCTTCTCCGAATCTATCAGAATAGCCAAACTGACGAACTAGTGCAAATAGTAACAGTCGACTGGCGTCCATCCCAAGCGCATCATCCAGAAGCGGTATTTTCAAACCGGTATCCAAGGGTTAATTACCAACACAGTAGTCAGCAAGCTTCACTTGTATCTTAGTGTTCTGTCGCAATTCGGATGTATGGTTGACGAAAAGTTAACACCTGTTTTACATAGGATAGAAGAAATGAGCAACTAAAGCAACCTTCAAGAATGGAATTTCAATCGTTTTGTGATCCTCAACGCTATGAATCAATCCTCTTACCTTCTACCACGGCATGGAAACACGGTATGGAAACACAAATAATGCTCAGATTCCACAAAAGATATCTTACTCAAATCAGTATTTCAACTTCGCGATGAAGTATCCTCACTTGGCATATTTAAATGATTTCCAACAGCGACTTTCCCGTTTGAAATAAACGTTTGCAAACAGAGTGATTCAGCATTGATAACTGCACCAAATGGAGATAGAAACGTCTATTTTTCCTTCATTGATAATGGAGCAAACATACTTGAAAACACAAGTGTCCTAAGTGAATACAAAACGGTGCAACTTGAAGACGAAAATGCAGCCTCCTGAGGTTCCACCTCTTTGTTGAGATATGTTGACTGGAAGTAAATGTGGATCAAGTGCACTTGTTACCCCCCCCCCCCCCCTATCCCATCAGACTGCTACATGAACAAGTGCGACATAAGCTGTTTGAACAGTCTCAAAGAACATATTATGTGACTATATGCTAGCAAGTAAACACATTATCCTAGTTCTACACATATACCTCAGCTGCAATTAACTTTGAGAGGAAAGATCCATACATCTGACTTTCCCCTTAAACCTAAAAATCCCTCCAATTTCGTCTTAGTCAATGTATGGTCAGCGTTTTGTTGATCCTATAATGGTGGATTCGAGATGAATTGAAAGTCTGCCTTGAGCTAATTTGGGAATAGTTCACTTTTGAACTTGTAGCACTGCCTCTACCGTAATAGGTGGTGGTGGAGGAGGCAAATATAATGATAACGGTGGTATTTTTATTCAAGATGTGGCAAATTATACAGATGGTTTCACTTTTATGCAAAAATTCAACATGTCCACATATATTGTTCAGCAGAATAAACACGAGAACCTGGGAAGCAATTAACCATTTTGAGGCAACCAATCAGTACATATAAATTGGCGTTCAGTAAACCAGAGAAAATAGCAGCATAACTGCAATAGTGTGTGAGAGAACATACTGCTGGACGAAATTCGTTATCGCCAAAATATCAGGGCAAAGTTAAGCAACAAGCTTATAGGGAATAAAGGCCTTTTAGGGCTGAAAGTAAGTCTTTGAATGTAAACTGACGTTACTCACAAGGCTACTATGCAAATAGCTTGTAGCGTGACTCTGTTCATTTGTTTTCCTTGTAGCCTGCACGTTTTCAGATGGACGTAGAGAGCAGCTCAAGAGGATGCATTCGAGGTGTCTTTCGGGGTTAATTGGTAGAGCGAATAAAATGGAATACGTAACGAGATGACATATATTGGTACTGAGTGACTACAATGCACATGCAAATTGTTGTAGCATCAGATGACGAGAAGGCAGAGTTATACAAACCGTTGGATGACGAAAGAGCATTAAATGTAATATGTAAATTTTTGTTTGATGGGCTTATGTCCCTTTTGCAATTCAACATGCCCATAACAACCAGGGAAGGGTGCCCTCTGTCATCCAAGCTAAAATTGATAAGTTTCAAAGAATGTAGCTGGGTAAGTATTAAATATCGAGACACGGAGTGGAAAACTGAAGAATAATTGATAAAAATTCAATGTACCTATTCGGCTTTGTCATTCAAATTATAATCAAAACGAGCTAAAGAAAAAACAAACTGAATATTTTATTGCATTTGTACCAGAAGGGGTCAGTGAAAATGGTGAGAGATTTTCGTAGGTTGTGTGAAACCAACTAATTCATCAAATTTAGGCATTTTGATATGAGACCAATTGGTGTGAAAGGCTGAAAATTCAGATTTAGAAATACCACCAGCGGAGGGCCTTCTGACACGTCAGTTATTCATGGTAGAGCAAATCATAGGTCGCCGTTCCTTGATCCTATAACGAGATTGACCGCTAGTCCATTTCCTGTTGTTTTCGATTTTCTCGTTTTAATAGCACCATTCCTAACGACGTCTACACACTTTTAGCTCACTAACTGCTTTCCACTCCATGTTGTGCCTCGAAGTCGCTTGTAAAACGATAACTTGCATCTCGTTATGGGTGATGAAAATCATTCATCACAAATGCCTTTGATCACATTTGCATGAGGAATGCAAATGTGTATAGAATTCTCATCAACTAGTTGGTAAATTGTTACGTGTTAAATGAAAAATGCACCCTCCCCCTTAGATTGTACTGTGTTTCTAACCAAAGAAGATTTGGGTTCACCTTTTCATCAAACCGTCGTATTTCCTCACAGGTTTCTTGGAAATCAGCCCCTTCAGACTTTCCTTCCATCATTCACAGCCCGACTCTGTAGAAAATGTTGACTCACACATTTTTGATTGCTCTGTTTCATTGAAACCGGCTTATACTCAACAGAAAATGGAGAAAAGTATGTGAAAAAGGAAAAAACGTTCGCAAATCAGGTGAGATTGAAGCTGTAAAATAGTTCTTTCATTTCATCAAAAATGCAGTTAAGCGCGTTGAATACAAAGCCCACATAACCACCTACCAACTACCAAGGAGGTCAAACATCTATGAACGGGATTCGGCTGATGCCTAGTCGCACGCGAGGGCAACCGGCCTGTACCCCATAAGTCAAAGTCGCCAATGCTGGGTTTGTTCAATCAATTAATCTATCCAATGTCTAACCATCCAATCCATGTTGAACCAGTGCAAAAGGAAAACGAATTCCAACTTATTCACACGTTCCAGACTAGAGTAAGTCTGGAATTAAGTTGAGAGTACTACCGGAGCAATGAAACCTCGATATATACCTGTTAGTAAGACCTTGACATTTTCACAGGGATTCAACGATTACGGCCAAATTTACTGATATTGCCCGATGGGAAATTCACTGAGTGTATCATTCTAAGCTGACTCAGAATAAACATTAGATCTCGTTTAGACTAGACCCAGTTTAAGTATAAATCTCCTAGTAGTTGTCTATCTCTTAATAGGTAACCCATTCTGTGGAAGATGTACTCCATAAGTTTATTGGCTTGGCTTTTCCCGTCCAATTTGTGTAACAATTGCCGATGACTTACTGGTCATCATATGAGATTATATTCGACCCGAGAAACATGCCTACATGCCGAATCTACTGTGACGAATTTCCTGATTTAAATTAGCAAACACAAACCCATGTTTTCTCTCGTCGTCAATCCCTTATCACACATGGCCTGCTAGTTCGCACACTCTTCAAATATTGATGTGCACAAATAACTGGTCTCTCATACTAATGTTATCTGATTTAACATAAGTTTTGGATTCGTGCATCTACTGTAATAATTATTTGACGTTTGTGCAACAGTTTTGACGAAAAAGCTGCTTCACGATTCCCTTCTGAAGATCGGCGGATGAAAGATTTTACCACAAAATGGACAACAACTCAGAAAGACGCCTGACGGTGGCGCGGGTACAATCATGGTATAGCAAGTCTGAAAATTCGTTTTCTGATTCATCAACACGAAAATGGGACAAATGCTGGGAGATATTAACATTTCGTCTGATCACTTCTATCGTTGATGCACGTTGATGGCGTACATATGGCACATGAGTTTGATCAATCGTATGGAAGGGTTGGTTTCTCAACTAGTACTGACTGTCTATCCTAGTTAATTCCGTTTTAGGAGTGTAATTATTACCAAAAATGTAGCTGCGGCTTTTATTTTTTGTATTTGCCTTTTAAAAGTTCCGACATTTGCTTCCCTGTTCAAACCATCCTGTACATCCATTAATAAAACTATACGCGTATAAGGAATCCAAATCGAAATCGCTGCGGTAATCGCCTGCCAAAATCTCCCACTACCCAGACTCAGGGATAAGGCCACATGACTACTGGTTAGTCTCTCGAAAGACATCAAAAGGCTTAAACAATAAACGCATGGAGAAATCATTGGCTAAACAAGTATTGCCCAATCACTCTTTTGTCCCTGTCACAAGAATCCTGTCTGAACCGCATGTTTTTCATTGGTCCAAAATTGTGTCCTCCTATTGATAGTCCTGAACTTGTATCGCATAGGTAGTTTGAAGGGTGTTATCACAGTAAGGTCAAACCACTATAGTAACTATGACTTATCTCAATCATCTACTAATAAAAGGGAATGCATTTTCACTTCCAAGTAGGCTTCAGGTGTCAAAAATTGTGACCGCTTAATTAGGGTTGAAATTCGATGGTGATATCGGCTAGGCAGGTTCATGACAACCAGAATATAAACCAGACATAAAAAGGGAAATGTATATTGTTTAGAGGTACAAAACGGTCGAACATCATTGCGATTGACGAACTCATTCGTGCTTTTATATATCCTGCCACAACCAAAATAATATAGTATATTATATCGTCACTCAGGATGCCTTCGAGCCCATCTCACGAGGAGAAATATTCGAAATCGACTGCACTGACCGTGGTAGGTTTGGACAGATTGCCTCCATTTGTTCTAAAACAGTACCCATATCCTAATGGATATAATGCGGATGCTTCTCAATAAATCTATTGGATCATTTTTAATTCCTGGAAATGGAAAGCACTCGACGTTATTTAAATCTCCAAACCATCTGATTGTACCATTTTTCAAACATTTTCGTCGAACTTTATCTTACCTTCAGCACAGAAAGGTAGTCAATGTTAAATAACCGTAGCCTTTCAGTGGTGTTCCCAATTACTCATCCGGTTTTTTCATAAATCCCATAGACCTACTCCGGATGTCATATCCTCGCGTTGGAAAGCTATTCTAAACAAATTAAATCATTTGGTGATATCTGCTTCATGTCTTTTCCTTGACTACTTATCCGGATTTGATCATTGTTCTATACGGGTACTGGTAATCTCCCTGCTGATGCCCTTACTTGTCGCGTATAATATGTAGACGAGGTCGTTTCTGGTGGCAGACTGTTTCAACAAAATCCGGTCTCGTAAATTTATCCCCCAATCAAGATATACATTTTTCCAGAAACCCTCGGTCTACATTTTGACATTGCGGAGGGCTCTAAAAGTATCTTCACTACGTTACGTTCTCAGTGTTCAACCTACTGCAGGACCTTTTGTGTCACTCTCCTTCCCAGACCAACTACAGTTAAATAGGTCGGTGCATCATTGGAAACTGACTGCTAATGGAAACCCGTTTGAGTATATTACTCTATCTGTCGAGGAATTCTCAAACTCAGATCTTTTCCTGGAAGACAATCTATCATAGCGTTCTATCGACCTTCATCTTACATTGAAACCAGCTGTTATTTCTTATTCAACGCGAACAGAACTTCATGGTTTGGCGTGGTGGTTTTTTGATAATAGACCCCACCCGTGACATCCCACCTTGAATTGATTTATTCAAACAGTTGTGTTTCTCACATATCCTGCATCATGCTACTAATTTACCATGAAGCTCTTCGTTCATCCTTCACATCTGCTGCATACTAGTCCATAAGATCTGTTTCCCGCACAACTACTTCTATCACGTTTTTAGTTTGTACAGCAGTCCGCCTGTCCGTCATCTAGAGCGTGGTTTGTCGACACGACCAACGTGGCAAATGACTTGCGTGCCGATATCAGAATGTAAATACATGTTACTCCAGACTTTCCCTTCGTAACCATTTCAGTTGCTTCTCTTTGCGAACGTCATTTAGGTGGTTATTAAAAGCACTTTCTGACTGAAATGCAAGCGGAATAGGCTTGAAATTGTAGTACAAAACAGCGCAACACTGACTATAGTCTTTCTCTCAACTCTTCAAAGTACATTCACTGGTTTTTAACCTGTCTCGCTCAGTCTTCCCGAATGCTCCATCTACCCTTCGCACATTATAGTTACCGTGAAACGCAATCTATTGAGTAGTGACAATCACTTCCACTATTTTCTTTCCACCACGTTTTATCGAAAATGCGCAGTTTGCAGTATTGTTCATTGAGAATTCGAAAGCTTGGATATTTTCGTATCAGCTCACTCAACAGGAATAAGGTTACATAGAAACTAGCCAGTGGCTGTAACACTGGTGAACAGTGATTTTGGTCACCGTCAAACTAAGTACTAGAATGTTCTTTTATTGGATGAAATGTGGGCTCCATGTTTGGGAGACCACTAAAATACAATGAAAAATGCGAACAATATAATGCGAGATGGAGCCAACAAATTCACCCTTTACTCGCTTTATACACGACGGATTCAATCTATGAAATTCAAAATCATTGAGATTCGTCGAAACAAAGGCAATCATACTGACCTAAATTGACATTTTCAGTTACCGTTTGATAAAGAACGTTTACGCTGACGGGATATGATATATCTTGGCATATATGTCGAAGAAAACATGAACAGTTAAATTAACACAGCAATATTAGAAATGAGGAGACTTAGATGCATTCATATACCAGCAAATTGTTAGAATATCTCTGATAAAATTATCCATGCCATGGTTTTATTCGGTAACCAGACGCAAAGTGGCCAAACGGACCACGCCTTATCCGTTCCATTAAACACTGGACCGCGTCAAACACGCACTCAGTGATGGCAGCATGTAGATTCTAATCACTAAATTATAGTCAATGCGTCATTCATTCAATCAGCACTGCTGTGCTTCTCAATCATCCAATGCATGTCAACTGGACAATCAACTGACTCGTTGCGTTAGTGCATCTGTGTGTCTGCAGGCTCGCGTTGTCACTTCTTCCCGTAAGTTTACCCCTGTGTAGACCTCCAGCTTCAAGGGTAAGAGAAGACTGGTGTCTGTTCTCTTCCCGCCCCCACACTCCCGTGCCTCTTACCACTCACATCTCTAGTCAACTTCCTTTCCTTGCAAATGAAAAGCAAACACAGCTGAGCACAAGGAAGCCTTCTTGGGTGGCCGGACTTTGAGCGTTCAGTCTGTCCTCTGTTGTTCTGGGTTAGACAGATTACATCTGTGTACCAAAACGCTGTCCGTTGCTAGAATAGGAAGCTTTCTATCAATCTCTGGCGGTAAAGCAGAACGCAAAATAACGACGGCTGGAGATGAACGATACGGAGGCCCGACTGAGAGCGGTAAACATTGTGGATGTTGATGCGTTTCCGCATGTCACACGTCTATCATTCACACAATGAAGTACACATTCTGAATGAGTAACATAAATCATCAGCGTACGATGTGGTAGCACTCGGTAGATAGTCGTGAGACAACATTGCTCCTAAATTGACAACAGCCTCGGTACACCATATAAAAAACCGCCTAAACTTTACGAGGCCTCAGGTTAACTTGCGCTGAGCTACAGAGCAGTTTGCATGAGCGCCGACGTTCCTATGGGCACATCATATCAAGGAATCAATGGAAGACATTTTGGATAGCTCCTGTTGTGAGGACAACGATCTAAGGGGATGGTAAATGATGGGTGAAAAGCATTTCCGCCGGAGTGGACATAGCAAGTTGAAACTTTATAAATTTGGCTGTAGCGAATCAGTTCCGACCTGTCATTTCGAAGTTAAATAAGTGGTTGTGAGAAAATAGCATAGGTCGTTATAAATGAATTGTTTTCTTGCGTGGCACCACTGCATCGGACAGATTACAAAATGTGATAAGTCGTTCAGTTGGACGATTTTCTTCGTTGATCTTTAAATTCCTGTGCACCAAAATGCGAATGATCTGCTACTTTCTCTTTAGTTTACACATTACATGTATGTAACAGCTCTCAGACAATTTTCACATAGTGGTAGTGGTGCTAGTGATTCTAGTTATGATTAAACAATCTTAACTGAAATTCAACTGGTACCAGTCCTATTTTGCGGCTTTCCAACCTTTTTTCGATAGCTACAACTGTTCTATCCATCAGTTGGTTATCTGATTGGATTTAACGTGTTTTTCCCACGGTTTATATCTCTTTACGACAAAAAGTGTGGGTTAGAAATGAGGGGTTGATAATCATAATTTAGTACCCATCAAAGTCGGCTAGCTTTATACCACTATAACTCATTTTCAGGTATGGCTTTCCGATTGATTTCAACCAATCAGATTATCACAATTGAGATGGTTCTGTAAATCGATCTGTTCATTACTTTATTATACCTGTTATGTAATAGGAAGACTTCTAACAAGGGATCTAATCATACCCCGGGTTCATTTACTGATCGGGATATACGTCATTTTACATATTACCAAATAGGAGCATTTCTGCTACAGATTGAATGCTTTACGGGCCTGACGTAATCAACCGATGTATTATGATAAATTTTCCCCAATACGATACCACAGCAATTAATTCAACCCCAATGAAATTATTTGCAATAATGAACTTTATGTTATTGTCACTTTATTATAGACAGCACCTTCTTAGCTGGCCTGTGATAGCGTGGGATCATTCGAGCATACTACAAGCGCGAGAGCAATCCAATCGGAGAAAATGTTGACGTTTGTAAGCCCGTCAGAGACGTTTTGCTTTCTCAATTGTCTCTGTACTTACAGCTTCCGTGTATTTACCAAGATTCCAGGCAGTGGAAGACTGGTTGTCGTTTAACAACCGCCATTCCTTACATTCAATTATTTAATGACTGAGCACAAGCAATATCTCCGAGCACTAAAATTCAACAGGTACGCAGTGACTCTTTCCTAGCTGCATCGAACCGGGAGTACAATATTCGAGAAGCAACAACATATGTTCCATGTGGGTAATGGAGGATTTGGTTAAATTTCAAATGACAATTCGTCGTGTATATAGCAAATGAAGCGTGAAGTGAAAAGCTCGGAAGCACTGGACAGCTGTTTCGACCTGGTTGTGTCTCATCAGCAGTGCGAATGTATCGACCGGACTGGGGATGGAACCCGGGACTTCATGGGCAGAACGCAACCGTGCTACCCACTACGCCACCGAGCAGCTGATCAGACCGTTTCTCATTTCCCATTTACACCATATAGCACAACCCATCTTTGAGAGTTTGTTGCGGGCCACGGACCCTGCTCAACTCCCGAGCTTCCGAGCTTCCGAGCTTCCGAGCTTTTCAGTTCACGCTTCATTTGCTATATACACGACGAATTGTCATTTGAAACATATGCTCCGTTGCACTTGTAGATTCCGATCAGTTCTGTACTCCGCCTCTTGTGCCATGGTGTGAATAGAATAAAATAGCGATCACTCTCGTAAAACGCCGTTTTAATAGCCATAATCTTTCGACAAAAGATTGCCTAAAGCCCCTCCCTTGCACCAGGCACCAAACTAATTCAGCAACGTTCATGATTGACAAAATAAACAGACCAGAGTTATGAAGATCAAAAGAATAGCAAACGCTGTACCGAAAGGAAGCGAAGTGGAGGGTTGTTTGGGCGTAGTTCGTGGGACAACGGTGGGAAAACGCATTTATGATTGAAAACCTATGATCATCACCATGACTAGTGCTCCTGATGTTGTTGTTGGACTTTCCAGACAGTCTAACTACAATCTAATTTTCGGTCAAAAAAACGCTATTCACATCATTTTGTCCGATTCAGAGAGTCATGAAACAGTTGTCAGATTCATTGACCTAGCCCCTGAAATAGCCAGGGTTCAATTGTGGAATGTTATCCGGTACGTCTGGAATGAAAAGGCTGTATAGAATCAGGTCCATTTGTCGTGATGTGGCCGTACCAACGGATAAACGCACGTGATCACTTATCCCCGATCACTAGCAAACATGTAAATGATCTTTCAACGCTTTTTAAAATCATGCTTAAAACGGAATTTTCCAGTTTGTTTAGTTACCATCGCTGGTCAACCAAATAAGGTACAATTTTTCCTATCGACTAAAATATATTGTTCTGTCACGTTTCACATTTAATTTTGGTGTCAGTGAAAGATAACCTATAGTTGGATTTTATTGTCCCTGGTGATGGTAAACTTCTTGAAGTAGCCGAACATGTCATTTTCTCCACTGATATTAACCAAAAATGTTTCTGCGAGAAGTGCGTACATTTGAACATTCATTGACCTGTTAGGTATTTAAAAATATTCATCAGTATTTTGACGGGCAAAGAAATCCTTGAACAATCTAGATCATCGACCATGCAGCACAGGGGTAAAAGTTTCGACCCAATTGTGGGTTCGCAGTTCGAGTGCCAAATAGATCAAAATAGTGTATACTGATGGCAGGTCTCAAATACGATGAAGCTGTTGCCACAGCAAGTTCCACCACATATTAGATAATTTTCATTTGTTTTCACTTTCAAACAGATATCTGGGTAATAAAATTTAATAATCGAAAAGAGGCATTTTACTGCAATCAGCAGCTGTAAACATTTATCATCGAAAGTTGTGTACTGATGAATTTGGTGACATTTACATATCCACTATGAACTATAAGGTGCGATCCATGTCACACAATATAATTAAGTATGTGAGCTGAATGCTTCATTTTCCGATAGTTTACGAAAGATTTGAAAACAACAAGTTTTGCTAATTATAAAGTAATAAGGCATAGTAGAACTTAAAAGGGGAAAAATAATTATTCCCTTACATCATTCCATCAAATCGAGTAAAATGTTGCTTTTGCGGAAGATTTTCTAAAGTTCTCTATACTTTATCTTGCATTTTTGAGACGATTAGAGAATAGATGGATAACAATTGTTGTTCTTTGTTGACTTTGAATCTGGAATTGACTTATTTGAATTAACTATCCTTCTGACTTTCACGCACAATCCTCAGCGGTTCCAGATAGTCACACACTCAGGAAGCACTAGAGTAGAGTTTCCCTTTTATTAGAGCCTATCAGTAATGTATCTCTACGCCCCGTCCGGCTTTTGAACTCCGGACCCAAAGCATGGAAGGCCAGTGCGTTACCATTGTACCAACCAGCTCATACCATGGGCTGGGCCAAACTGCCAATTCGTTTTAGTTTTGGAATGTTTGCTGTGCAATTCATGATGAGTACCTGAGATTATTTTGAAGTTGTGTTTATTTTTCCCTCCATGATATAAGTTGCATGTAGGTCTCTTGTGACGACCCGCCGTTAGGAAATGTCTTTCATAGATGTGACCAGTAAAGTCTTTTTCAAAAGACGCAATAAATTAATTGAGGAGTAGTTCAACCAGCTGAGGAATATGCATGCCTTCAAACATTTACCAATCCCATTGTCGCAAAGGAAAACGTTCTAACTGCACTCCTTGAATGTACATGGACTATGATACGTCATGTGATAGCGTGACACCAAGATATTTTACCCTTATTGGTATTGGTATGGGTTCATAGTTTCATAGTAGAAAGGTGGGAAAAAATATTTGTGACGGTTATATATGATTCCTCAATCAGCAAGAAGAAGCAAATCTGAGCTCATTTTCGCCCGTTCTCAAGCTTGACAATTTATTTGTAAATGCTTCATCACCAGTGGAGTGGACATTTTCGGTTGGATAAGCTGGACGATATGAATGTCGGTTTTGGTGGGTTCTCCAAGATGGAAGTGTTGTTTCAAACATTTCGTACCCAGACTACGCAACATCACTGATTAAACCCACCTCGGCCTGTTCCTCTCAGAAACAGACAGCAAGATAATTACGGAAACGACCGAAACCGCTCATCGCAAGAGAGGAGAATAGCATGATCATCCCGAAGCGGTTCTTAGACAAGTTCAAAACTGTAAGCAATCAAGAAAATGAAATAATGATTTCCATCAACTTCAACTAACTGTCCACCTCGTGCAAATTGAACCTGGTAAGATTCACGTTGTTCACGTTGCCCAATAATCCAACGCCATTGACCATCTATGAACTCATGAAACTATGCATGCACGTGTATTTCAAATTCGAGGTTAAAATGTACGAAAAACTAAAAGGGACGCCAATAAAATTACGAATATTCATAGTCGAGGCTTTACTGCTTCAACTCTAAAACCTTGATGACCGGGTTGTCCTCTTGGACTAGTCGGAATTAGAGGGAACATCAGCAACAATCCGTTCTATTACATCAAATTCGCCTTGGAGACAGAGGTAGATAACCAAATGACATTTTCGGATTTCATGATCACCAGAAAGTCGATTGAAACTCTGGAGACAACGGTCCACCGTAAAGCAGCTTATACTTGGGAAATATTTAATTTGAGAGAGATTCATTCATAAAGGCACAAAAGGTGTTGTTCCAGTACCACACTCAGGATAGTTCAACTATTGCATCATTGGTATACTATATAAGAAAGAACATGATATCTTTTCAGCATCCATGCTCGTAATGCTTACATCCGTAAATTCATCAAACGAACTCTGATCCAAAGAAGGAAGCAAACAACTGACAAAAACGTCGGATCAATAGGAACTCTGTCGTACATCGGGGACTCTTCGGAGATAACAAAGAGACAGAACAAAAAATGCACAGATCAATTCGCCCGGGGAATTCTTTCAAACCAAATAATAAGATTACGGAAAAAACAGGAGAAAATTAAACTGCAGGGACTGTCCAAAGCACAATATTGAAAAAAATTAGAAGTAACGTATCAGCTGGGATCCGCGGACGTCGATTAGTAATCAGGAAGCAATACTCACTTTTACTTTTTTCACTCTATCTAGATCAAGAAGACTATTGAATTGGTGGGAAAAATCGATCAAGCCTGGTCAGAACATTTCGTAGACTTGGAATTGGTCAATCAATTTAGTAAATATGCACAAACTGGATTACTTGTGCACCTCAGTACAACTCAAGGAGGAAATGATTCGAAAAGGGCACATCGTGACACAATATCGGACTTGAAAGCTTGTGCATAACTCGGTAAAGCATTAGTTATTACAATACAACGCAATGGAATACAGGCGGAAGAATAATTGGGCTCTGCGTTGTGCTAGTTGACCGGCAAACAAGATTGAAAATACCGGGGACAAGGAACAAAAATAGTTGTTGAAGCAGAACATATATAAGAGAACAGGTAGAAGCAGAACATAGCTTCTCCGCAAACACCAAAAATGTCATCTCGGCCGGTGATAAAACGTTTGCAAACCATTTGCCAAGCTGTGAGTTAGGAGTACCGGTTTACACTACTTTATCAATATTCTCCTACCATTGTGTGGCATGCAATAGAAATAAACGCGACAGAAACCAGTTCACAACATCATTTGACTAGCATTGAAGCAGTAACTTCTCTTCACAGGTGGGTAGTTCATACTCTAAAACAATAACATCGGTGGTGTATTTCAGTCAATGAATATAGACGGAATAAGAGATCATTAGTATGCATGGTAAACAAGAACGGGAGGAAAATACCAAAACTTTAGAGGCAACCGGTTGACTAAACGATTTATCGTCGGTGAATTATGTGAAATGGCTATCAATTCCACGGTATCAAATACTCCACGGTAGAGTGACGCGTGAAACCCACAAAATCAAATGCCCCGTGTCAAAACNNCAGGTTTGTCAAAGTACGGTACTGCAACACAAGTTTGGAGATAAATGATACAGTAAACAAACCTCAAACTGTGGGACAATTCGATAGAAACAGCTCACGGGAAAACCGTGAAATCAAGTCAATACAACGGGAACCAGCTAGACGATCAAAACGTCTCGTGTCATGAGGGCCCAGTGACCAATCGAGATCGATCAAATGTCGCG